>JASVEL010010686.1:0-50949 GCA_032618575.1 Nicotiana noctiflora | reverse complement strand
TCGGGAGTTCATCCGGTGTTCCACGTGTCTATACTCTGGAAGTATGTTGGGGAACCATCACATGTGTTGGATTTTAGTACAGTTCAGCTAGATAATGACTTGACTTATGATGTGGAGCCTATAGCTATATTGGGTAGTCAGGTGCGGAGATTGAGGTCTAAGGATATAGCGTCAGTGAAGGTGCAGTGGAGAGGTCGGCCCGTGGAGGTGGCCACTTGGGAGACCGAGCAGGAGATGCAGAATAGATATCCACACTTGTTTGTGACTCCAGGTATGTTTCTTGACCCGCTCAAGTGCTAGCCATTGTTTAAGTTGGGGAGGATGTGACAACCTGGCCCGTCATCACGAGAGTTACCGCCCCGTTCCCCCTTTATTGTGTTGCTTCCTATTTCTATATCAGTATTATAGTCTATCGAGTGTGATTGGATTGATTCTGGTTGAAAATAAGGCATATAGCCTGTTAGAATGGAGTGTGTTTTAGAAAAAAAACCCAAAGTTGACTATGTGGTTAGAGGGTTCAAATGTGAATTCCAGTGGTTTGGTTAGCTTCGAGAGGTGATTTGTGGCTTAGGGAGCGATCGGAATCGAATTTAGAGGCCTAGTATAGAAATAGGCTTGAATTGGCGAAGTTGGAATTTTGACAAAATCCGTTGATAGGTGAGATTTTGATCCAGGAGTCGGAATAGAAGTCTGACAGTTGCAGTAGATTCGTTAGGCGATTTTAGATATTTTTGCAATTATTCAGGTCATTCAGACATCGTTTGGTCGGGTTTTTGATTGAATGTTGGTTTTAGAAGTTATAGTTGAAACATAGGCTTGAATCCACCTTGATTTGATGATTTTGTGTTTAAGGACGTATTTTTATGATTGGAACAAGTTCATATGGTTTTTTGGAGTAGTTTGGTGGTTTTGGTTGAGGTCCCGGGTACCTCGGGGTGATTCCGGGGGTTCAAATGGATCATTTTTGGTTAAGCTAGAGACCAGATTTTGCTGTCATAAATTGCAGAAAAATAAGGCATCGCATTCGTGTAAGTGGTAGACGCGAATGCATAGAAGGAATTAGAGGTCTGAGAGTTTTGGCCTTCGCATTCGGGAAGGTGTTGATACGAACGCAAAGTGGAGGAATCTGGAGAACCATCGCGTGAGATGATGCGTATTCGCGAAGAAGGATTTTGGTGGTCTGTGATTTTGTTGTACGCGTTCGCGTGAGGAGAGGTTGCGATCGCGTGGGTTCTGGTCGCTGGGCATCGCGATCACCGGTAAAAGGTCACGTTTGCGTAAGAGGAATTTATATTTTTAAATTGGTGCTGATCGTGATCGTGTGGGCAGTGTCGCAAACGTGATGAAGAAATATCAGGTCTGATAGAAGGGTTTAATATCATATCATCCGCAAGCAAAACCCATTTCCACCATTGTTGGGAATATTTTGGAGCAATTGGATGAGAGAGTAAGAGGTTTTCACCAAGATTTTGATTAGAGGTAAGTTTTATGGGCTAATTACGTGATTTTATCATAGAATCATCATCTAAATCACTGAAAATGCGGTGGAAATTGGAGGAGTTAGGGCTTGATTTTTAGTTTTGTAAATTTGGAATTTGAAGGGGCTATTGGACTCCAATTTTGATAACCATTATATGTATGGACTCGTGGCGAGATGAGGATTCTGGAAATATGAATTTCAAAATATTTTGAGAAGCGAGCCTATGGCTCAGGTTTTGCCAAATTTGTATTTTGGATTTTTTTTCGAGTTATTTTGATTGGGTTATGATCCATTAGCTTATATTGATGTATTCCTATTGGTTTTAATCAGATTTGGCACACGCGGAGGTCGATTCTAGAGGGAAAGGCATTGCGGACTAGTTTCAGAGTCGGTTTGAGGTGAGTAATAGATGTGGGTGATGACTAGAGGGTTTGAAACCTGGTATATCACTATGTGACGCTATATTGAGGTGAGACACATACTCTACGGTGAGTGCAGGGTCGATTGTGATTAGGGACTATAGTTTAGCTCGACCGAGTGGCATTGTACTATATTGTTGGCTATAAATGAGTCGGTAAACCTCCTACTTGGATGGTTATGGATATATTTGGGCTGCGTGCCAGTTATTTGGATCCTCTGAGGATCGTTATCACTATTTCTATGATTATAGCAGGTTTTCATGATATCGGTCTTGAGCTAAACATTGTCTTAAAATGATTTGCAAATTCTGACATTTCTGAACACTTAATTCTATAATTTTTGTTAAACGGAACTAAAGATGGTAAGTATGTAGCTCGACTGATATTGGATCGGGTTACGCACCGCAGCATATGATACTATTATATTGCGCTTGAACTGTAGGAGCCCCTCCGGAGTCTGAACCTCCACAGTGAGCACGGTTACCCAAATGGACCGGGCTACGCGTCGTAGCATCATGTTCATGTGCATCTGTATTGCATTACGAATATTTTACCTATCTGCTCTATCTATTACTACTTTCCCTAAGATTTATACTATTAAAAAGGAAATGAAACACTGTATAGCTTACTGTGTGGTATTTTGGATTTTCTTGCCTTCAATATCACTATACATGTCTATTACCACTGAGTTGGAAGTACTCACTTTACTCCCTGCACTTTGTATGTAGATCCAGGTACCCTCAGCAGGGTTGATATTCAGCTGCTTCCAGAGCATATTTCGGATTTGTCGAGGTAGCTGCCTGGTTGTCGCAGGACCCTACTTCTCCCTTGTTTTCTATATTCTTAGACATTTCGCATTTTCAAATTTATTATGTATACAGTATTATTACTATGTCATTCGGTAGAGGCTCTTGACTCGCGACCCCCAAATCTGTGGGAGGTGGTGTGCACTGTTATTGGGATATTTTCTTATACTTTTGCTAAACTACGTATAATGCCTATTTATTATTGATTTTGAACAAAGAATGTGAGCTAGTAGCTCGGTGATGTATGTGATTAGTCGGGCTTGCCTATCAATGTGTTGGGCGCCATCATGACCTTGTTTGGGATTGTGACACTTTATGTTTTGTAACAGAAAAGCAACGTTAACATTTTAATGAATGATGAGCCTTTATAGCTTATATATTTATCAGATGGTATTTCAGTTTTTGGGATATATAAGTCTTTTGTGTGGTCACTTTGAGAAGGTGTGAAAATAATAAAAACTTCTTCTTTCTTTGGTGTTGGATTTTCTTCGTAAAAGTCTTTGTTGTTTCTGCTCCTAGTTATACTAGAAGAGCTTGTTGAATCCTCGGGGATACGCGTAATATTATTCATCTCGACGCGTGCGAAATATCCTTAAGGACAGTGTCCTTGATACGCCTCAAGCTAAATTTTTTATTCTGGATTCATCAAATTTTTCCAACAGCGTCAAGGGGTCGTTTAGTATAATGTATGAGCAAAATTATTTTTGGGGTAAAAATATAGTATTCTTATCTCTTATATGATTATTAATTATGAGATAATTTATCTCAATTAAAAATAATATCGAGATACATATACTTACTGGAGGGTAGAATAGTAATTCCATAATAAGTTATCATAGGATAATGCATTAAAATTGATAATTTCAAGATTAATATAATATACCAAACAATCAATAAAAAATAATATCAGAATAACTTATCCCGATAAAACGAATCTCAGCATAACTAATTCTACGATAACTAATTTTCAAACCAGACGAACCCTTAATTTACTACATTTCGTTTATAGCCAAGTGATAAATTAAAATGAGACTATATAATGATAACGTAAACAATTAATATAAATATTTATACATGACATGTGACCATTGATTTGATGTAAACATCTAGAAGTTTTTTGACATGAATTTCCAATAAACATATGTGACAAATAACTCTTAGAACATGCAATGGGTGAGCTTTTATCAGGTTTGAAATCATCAAAACAGAAAATTGATTTGTGTGGACTAAAAACAAATAAATATGTTGATCCAAATATGAGTGATCCTAACATTATTTTCCTTAGTTTTTTGTTTTATTCATTTTAATAATAAGCAGCATTCTTGCATACGACACGTTCTAAATGCATGGACTATTTCTTTTAAGCTTTCTTTTTTTTTTAAAATTATTAGAGAGATTTCCTTCTCCATACTTGAGGCATTCCAAAGGAAAAAAAACAAAGATTAAAGGAAAATCGAATAAGGTCCATACACTAAGGAAGTTATTTGAAATCTTCATAATTTTGCTTTATTAAACCATGATACTTTAACAAGGTTCTTGCATTATTAAACTATGGTCTATGCTTTTGGAAGGGATAAGTCTGTTATTTAAAAATAGTAAAAAGAAAAGAAACAAAAAGGGAGCAACGGTGCTTGAACATGGATGCAAATTGGAAGTAGATGAATTGGTTGGGTAAAGTTACAAGTGTAAATTCGAAAAAGAAAAGAACTAACCTAAATAGTCACCCATTTATTTCCTTAAATTAAAAATAGCTGGTGAATAAAATATACTATATATAACTATGTATAACCAATAAGTATTTATATATATTGACTATGAAAAATAAAGGGGTGAGTTTGGGGTAACAATAGTACGGTATAGCCAGTTTTAAATCTGGTTATTAAAAAATAATCAGTTATAACGATCTGACCGGTCGTTTTGAGTTCTAGCGCTCCGTTCACCAATCGGAGGCCATGAGCAGCTTCTTTTCAGGTATTACGACATGTACGCGTGGTCGGAATTGTATTTCGGGAAGTTCAAGGTTGATTTGGAAAGAAGATTCTCATTTCGGAGGCTTAAAGTTGAAAGAATGAATTAGAATGGAAATGTTGAGTAAACGACCTCAAAATCAAGATTTGAAAGTTCCAACAGGGCCGTATAATGATTTTGGAGTTGGGCGTATGCTCGGTATGGGTTTCGGATAACCCAGAAGCGTTTTGGCGCCTATTATGGAAGTTAGCATTTTAGAAGAAATTTCGTAAGTTTGGCTTGAAGTGCATTTTAGTGTTATCGATGACCGTTTGAGATTTCGAGTATGGGAATAGCTCCATATGATAATTCTGGAGTTGGAAGCACGATCGACAATTAATTCGGAGGTCCGTAGGTCATTTTGGAGCCATTTGGGTAAATATATAAATTTGAAGGTTTTTTGAGAAGTTTGATCGAGAGTTTGACTTTTTGATATCGGGGTCGGATTTTGATTCTGAAAATTGGAGTAAGTCCGTAATATCGAAATTGACTTGTGTGCAAAATTTAAAGTCAATCAGTTATGATTTGATAGGTTTAAACATCGAATGTAGAAGTTTGAAATTCTAAAGTTCATAAAGCTTAGATTGGAGACCGATTCGTGGTTTTAGTATTTTTTGATGTGATTTGAGGCCTCGAGCAATTCCGTAATATACTTTGGGACTGGTTGGTATGATAGGTTGGGTCCTGGGGGCCTCGGGTGTATTTCGGGTGGTAATCACACTCTTATTTGATATTTTAACGTCATTTCTTTGGACATAAAGGGGTACTATATTTAGAAAATGAGTTCTAAATTTAGTTATTATTGAACCATTAGATCTGTATCGTAATTATGGAGTCATAGCAAAAAACAATCTTCGAATTTGGACATCGTATGAGGGAGTTATGCTCATTTTCGTGTCGGAAAGAATTCCTGGTTTCTGGTATGAAAGATTTGTTCTTTGCGAACGCGAAGAAGGATTCTTTGGTTTGACCGGTCATAAAAAGAAATTACCCTTTGCGGAAGCGAAGGTCTCACGCGAACACGATGAAGGAATATCGCCTGGACAGTGTTTTAAACCGAAAATTTTAGTATTTTGGGCATATCTTGAGTTCTAGAGCTCCGTTTGAGGTGATTTTTGCGGCCTTGTTCTCATATCAACAAGGGGGGTAAATAAATGACCTTTATTTTAATGTTTTTCCTTGATAATTTCTGTTGGTTTCATTTTTTGTCCGTGTTTGGATGGTAGAAATTGGGATTTTGAGCCCCAAAGTTGAAAAATGATAAATCCTTGATTTGAGAGACGATTCATGGACGAAATTGGATGAATTTCGGGATATAGACCATATGTGTTATGGGTAATATTTAATTTTAATAATTTTCAGAATCCGGGCACGTCGACCCGAGGGCATGTTTGTCAACTTTTAGATCAGAGTTAGGCATTGCTATAAATTAGATTGTAATATATAATTTAGCATATATTAATAGATTTGCATAATAGTTGGGTAGTTTTGGAGCGTGGTGCATCAATTATGTCAGATCCAAACCGGTCGTAATGGCGTACAATATACTACAAGGCAAGCCCGACCATTAATAACAATTACCTCAATTAACCAAATAAGTAAAGACAAAACTATCCAAGTAAAAGTCTAAAATACTGATATAATACGGAAAAATCTGAAAAATATATCGAAACATCCCACCTAGGACCCGGTGTCACGACCATGAACCTCGAATGACAGAATAACATCCTACTACAAGTTTGTCTAATACTAAAAATGCGAAAATAAAGGAAAAAGATAGAAGGGAGAATCCTCGGCTGCGAACGCCGTGCAGCTACCTCGAATACTCCCGGGAGGAACTCTGAATAAACTAGACTCACTCCGCCTGATGAGAAGGACCTGGATCTACACACATAGTGCAGGGAGTAAGGTGAGTACTTCCAACTCAGTGGTAATAAAAGTGAATAACACTGAAAGTATAAAATCCCAAAAAGGCACAAATAATGTTATCTTAATAATAAACCAGATAAACAGTAAAATCCATAAAAAATATAGCAAAACATTCTCTTAAAGGAATCAACGAAACAAGAAATACACAAGTAAGGTCAGCCATTGTTACCTGACCGGTCAACCATTGTTACCTGACCAAAGTATTTCAGTGTCATTATTACCACTAGTCAGTCATTGTTACCTGACTGGTTAGTCATTGTTACCCGACTGAAACACTTATAACAGTGTCATTATTATCACTGTTCATATCAAAGCGATACCGACCTCTCTATGGGTGTGCAGACTCTGGAGGGGCCCATTCAGCCCAAGCATTATCAATAAAGCCTGAAAGCCTGAATAATATCAACACAAGGCCTGAAAGCCTACTGACAATACATTCGAGGCCTGTAAGCCTCCTCACATAACACTTGAGGCCTGAAAGCCTCCTCACATATCACTCGAGTCCTGAAAGCCTCCTCACATATCACTCGAGGCCTGAAAGCCTCCTCACGTCACTTATCATGCTCTCACATATGGCCCTCGGCCTCAATCAGTCCAAAAATAGTCAAAAAGCCCCTCGGGCATCAGTAAAACAATGATACTCAGCTCAAATGATAGTTCAAATATCAGATAAAACTTCAGGTTTAAGCAAAATATAGCTGAGTTCATAAAACAGTGTAAATCACACTGACTGAGTTCAAATAGTATTTCAAACAGTGAGGGAAAATAGTGATGATAGTTTTAAAAAAAGTTCAAACAATCGGCAATAAGCCCCAAGTATGGCAATAAGCCCAAGTCATAATGATAACAGAAAATCATTGCAATAACGCGGTAAAAACCAACAACCGGGATGGACCAAGTCACGATCCCCAATAGTGCTCTTCCCCACGCTCAGGTCCAGTGTGCAAGTCACCTCAATGCAGCAATAAGATGTGATAATCCGAGGTTTTAAACCATCAGAATATCATTCACAAGTATTACTCACCTCTAGCCGGCCGATAATCTAGCTCGCCAAGCCTTTCCCTCTTGTATCTACATCCTCGAGTGTAGAATATGATCAAAATCATAAGGGATACGTCACAATAGGCCAAATAACCATAACACAATCGAAAAGACTCGAAAAACAACAAAAACCACAAAGTTGGCAAAACCCGAGCCCCGCGCCAACTTCTCAAAAAATTATGCAATTTACATTTCCGGAATCCTCGTCTCACTACGAGTCTATAATTATAAAGTACACAGGAATCAAAGTGCATTTGACCCCTCAAATCATCACTTTAGGCTCTCTTAGGCTTCAAGGCATAACCTCCATTTTTACCCTTTGATTCCTTCAATTTTTACTGATTAATTCATGTTTTTACACTATAATAACATAATCCAAGTCCACATCTCCTTACCTGATGGTTTTCCTTCAAAGCCTCTTCAAAATCGCCCAAAAATCGCTTAAATCCTTAGCCCAAAATGTTTTCTCACTTATGAAATTCGAATACACTGATTTACTTAATCCTTCTGCGATTTTCGCTTAAGCGATCCCGCTACTGCTTTTGCACGACCTCTTCTGCGGCCATAAGTTCGCTTCTGCGGCTTCAATTAACTTACATGACCGCTTCTGCGATCTTAAACCACTTTTGCGGAAGCCGCTTCTGTGGTTACCCTGACCGCTTATGCGGTCTCAACTAAATAACCCATGACCGCTTCTGCGGTCAAATACGGCTTATGCGGTGTCCGCTTATGTGGAATCCCTCCGCTTTTGTAGTAAATCCACCCCTCCACCAGGACCGCTTTTATGATGAAATAGTCGCATCTGCAGAACCACTCCTGCAGTCCTATTTCCGCAAATGCGGAAATACTAGAAGCTATAAGAACTGACCTGCTACAACACTTCAAAAGTCCCGTTTAACATTCCGAAATCATCCCAACGTCCCCGGGATCTCAACCAAACCAGCAACCTTATACAAACTAGTTCCAATCCTCAAAACACGTCAAACAACGCTAAAACCAATAATTTACATCGGATTCAAGCCTAGTTTTCATCAAAACTTCTGAATTACGCATTCACTCAAAAACTTGACCAAACAACGTCCGAATGATCTAAAAATTTGCAGACATATCCAAATCACCTAAAGAAGCTACTAAAACTCGCAGAATTCCATTTCGACCGTTGGATCAAAATCTTACCTATCAACCGGAATTCGCCAAAATTCAAACTTCGCCAATTCAAGCCTAATTCTACACCAGACCTCCAAATTCAATTCTAATTGCACTCCTAAGTCATAAATTATCCCTCGAAGATAACCGAACCACCAGAATTCACATCCAATCCCTCAAACAACATAGTCAACTTCTGGTTGACTTTTCTAAAACAACCTTCCTTCTAAGAGGCTATGTGCCTTATTTTCACCCAAAACCAATACAATTACATCTAATCAACTCCGATACTGATATTGATACATGAAGAAACACAATAAGGGGGATACAGGGAGGTAACTCACGTGAAGACGAGTCGGGTCGTGACATCCTCCCCAACTAAAACAAATGCTTGTCCTCGAGTGGGTCAAGAAACATACATGGAGTCTCAAACAAGTGAGGATATCTGCTCCGCATCTCCTGCTCGGTATCCCAAGTGGCCTCGTCCACTGGCCGAGCTCTTCACTACACCTTCACTGAATCTGTGTCCTTAGACCTCAACTTTCGAACCTGTCGACCCAAAATAGCCATAGACCCCACATCATAAGTCAAAATCATCATCCAGCTGCACTGTACTGAAGTCCAACACATAGGATGGGTCCCCAACATAGTTCCAGAGCATAGACACATGGAATACCGGATGCACACTAGACAAACTGGGTAGCAAGGCTAACACATATTCCACATCTCCAATAATCCTATGTATCTCAAAAGGGCCAACAAACCTAGGACTCAACTTTCCTTTCTTCCCAAACTATATAACACCTTTCATGAGCGAAACCTTCAACAAGACCTTCTCGCCAACCATTTAAGACACATCACGAACCTTTCGGTCCGCATAACTCTTATGGCGTGACTGTGCTGTATGAAGCCTATCTTGGATCAACTTCACTCTCTCCAAGGCATCCTGAACCATCACAGTCCCTAACAATCTAGCCTCGCTAGGCTCAAACCATCCAATAGGAGATCTACATCGTCTACCATACAATGCCTATACGGGGCCATCTGAATACTCGACTGATAACTGTTGTTGTAGGTAAAATCTGCAAGTGGAAAAAACTCATCCCATGTACCTACAAAATCGATAACACAGGCACGCAACATATCCTCCAAGATCTGAATAGTGTGCTCAGACTATCCGTCCGTCTAAGGATGGAATGTTGTGCTCTACCTATGTACCCAGTTCCCGCTGAAATGCCTTCCAAAACTGAGAAGTGAACTGGGTACCTCTGTCTGAGATAATAGACATTGGAACCCCATGTAACCTGACAATCTCCCAAATAAAGATCCTAGCCAACCGCTCCGATGAATAAGTAGTACATACTGGAATGAAGTTCGCAAATTTGGTCAGCCGATCAACAATCACCCAAACTGAACCAAACTTCCTCCAAAACCGAGGGAGACCACTCGTGAAATCCATAGCAATCCGCTCCCATTTCCACTCAAGAATAACCATACGCTGAAGAACACCACCCGGTCTCTAATGCTTGTACTTGACCTGCTGACAATTGAGACATCGGGCTACATAAATCACAATATCCTTCTTCATCCTCCTCCACCAGTAATACTATATCATGTCCTGATATATCTTCACGACACCCGGATGAATGGAGTACCGCGAGCTGTGAGCCTCCTCTAGTATCAACTCTCGAAGTCTATCTACATTGGGCACGCAAATCTGGCCCTGCATCGTCAACACACCACCACTATCAAGAGTTACTTCCTTGGCATCATCGTGCTGAACTCTATCTTTTAGGACAAGCAAATGTGGATCATCATACTGACGCTCTCTGATGTGACATATAAGGAGGACTGAGAAACAACACAGTCCAACACCTGACTAGCCTCTGAAATATCTAATCTCACCATCCGATTGGCCAACGCCTCAACATCAACTGCAAAGGGTCTCTCCCCAGCTGGAATATAAGCCAAGCTGCACATACTAACCACCTTCCGGTTAAAAGCATCGACCACTACATTGGCCTTCCCCATGTGATACAATATGGTGATGTCATAATGCTTAAGCAACTCAAGACACCTCCGCTATATCAAATTAAGATCCCTCTGATGATTCTATCACCACAGGAGAAAGTGAAGAACCAGGATCTTCTGTTCAGACCAAAAATTAGGAAACCCGAAGGGAAGACTGCTCAGGGACCTGGAGGAGCCAGGGATGATAAAGCTTATGTCTGCTTTAGAAGCTCAAAGATAGAAGAACATGGTTGTTCAGATGGATGAAATGTTGGCTAGGACTAAACTTATTAAGCTTATGGCAAATGGAACAGTCAATAATGTGGTAGTGACTAGCAAGGTGAAGGTTGTCAAGGTGAAGTTTAGTGCAGTGAAGCTGGGGAAGATCTTAGGCATCCCTAGTAAGGGATATGATGATTATACAAGGCAGAGGTGGCCTTGACTAGATGGATTGCCTACTGATCTTCAAATTACCAGAAACTTTTGTGACATTGCATCAGAGGAAGAAGTGCTTGAGGCCAGAGTTGTTCAGAAAAGTGAAATGAGTCCAAACCACAAAGTGCTCTTCGAATTTGTCCACAAATGTCTTCTACCTAGGTAGGAAAGGAGACATACAACAAATTACATGGATCTGGTCTTTATGCAATGTCTGAATGATGGAAAGCAAATCAATTGACCTGCCTTCATTGTGAAGCTACTTGACAGGGTGCTCAATGGATCAAAAGCTCATGCCATTCCTATGGATTTAACTTGACAACTGTGCTTGAAAGATTGAATGTTCCTCTAAAGAAGTGGGAAATGGCATCGAGCAAGGAACACTTTGGTAGCAAGAAACTTCAAGCCTGTGACTATCTGCTCAGGACAGCTCCAGTTGAACCTGGTTCATTAGCAAAAACTCCTATGAACAGCAAGGTCAGAGCTTTAGTTCAGGAGGTTGGAGCAAAGGATGATAAAATAGCAAGCCTTTAGGCAGGAGTTGCTAATTGGAGGGAGAGAGAAATGGATTGAGAGCTGAACTTGCAAGAGAAAAGGAGAAAAAGAGAAAAATGAAGGAATGCTCAAATAAATGTTGAACCTGCTACAAACCCAACACTCTAGCTCTTCTAGCCTTAGATATTCTACCTTAGTGTGCCCTAGTCAGGACCCCTTAGTGACCCAGTTTGGGAGTTTTTTAGATATTTCTATCTTTATTTTGCTCATGGTTGGATAATACTGTTTTTCTTTTTGTGGATTGTACTGTAGGAAATACTTGCTTATTAATAAATGATGCTTATCTTGTCTTTGTTAAATCTGATCTTTATAGTTATTTTCTGGGTTGAGTTAACTAAAGTATGTGTTCATTTGCAGTTTCCCCAGTGGCCATGAGTACCGATTAAATGACCGATTTCACGTTAATTATGCAACTTTTCGATGATGCCAAAAGAGGGAAGATATGTGCTTAAAATGTTTTATCTGAACGAGTGATGTTTATGAACTAACTTAAAATCTGGTTCTTTATGAAAATTGAATTCTCTAATAATTCAAAGTGTTGATATTTTAGCCAAGATTCACAGGTTCTACGATCACTAAAAGCACAAAGTTTGTCATCATAAAAAAGGCGTATGCAATAAATATCTTCTGAAGATGATCGAAAAGGTTGCATTGAGTTCTAAGAGGAATAGTCCTCTTACGATAAGAGAACACAATCCTAAGTCAGGATAAGGATGAGAATTCGTAGAATTAAGGATTGAAATTGACAAAGGGATAAACAATAGAGTCTTGATCAAACTCTAACCGCTGATCTATTTAATTAACTCAGTTGTTCTCTTTTAGAGGTAATGCACATAAGCAGAAGTAACACATAGTTGAGAGCAAAAGGATCGAGTCTGTTTTGCAAGCAATATATGCGAGATATAAGTGTGCACATCTGAAGCTACATGAACTAAGATAGAAGAACCAGTTTTATCATTGTGTTTATTCTAAGTCTAGTTCAATTGTAGTAGGTTTTCATATTGTACCTTTCAACTTTTATAGAAAAAATTCTATTAGGTGCATTGAGTATTCAAGTTATAGTTAACTTGAAAGTGTCGCAGCAGTTGAGGCTATGTGCCACACTGGGATTATAGTTAATCCGTAAGTTTACAAAGTGTCTTTGTAAATGCAGTTTTTGGCTCAGTTATTTTAGAGGAGTTTGGGAAAATCCTACTGAGTAGTAGGTTGTGATTTTTTCACCTTTTGAGACAGGTGTTTTCCACGTAAAATATATGTGTACTTTAATTTCAGCATTTATTATTTCGCAAACTGCTGTAGTTAGAACACGTAGAAGAACCAGGTTCTTCTAATGCGAAAATTAGGTACCATACAAATCACCCTCTTCTTGTGTGGTATTGACGTATAAAACATCAGGGTCATACCCAAATAATGAGAAAAGTATGAAAATACATAGGATTAATTGGAACTAGGATCAAACAAGCCTGAGGCATCTCGGTGATAGACTGAAATAATACCTGTAACAACAGCATCCGAAGCAACCGTATATAAATGGCCCTGAAGAGCATAATAATGCGACTAACAACCTGATCGCCCCCCACCCTCGAGGGAGACCCCTAAATGCCTGACCCTCCCCCTTAGCTGTCGGGGTGGGTGTTGAAGAAGATGGACCAGAAGATGAGGGCATACCCCTCTGTTGTGACTGACTGCTACGGTGCCGAGGAAACTGCCTCCACATATGCCCAAACTCCCCACAATCATAACAACTCCCTGTGCTGGGGAATGGGACTGAAGGGAACCCTGCACATCATAATGACTGGCTAAAGCACTCGATCTGGAGGAACCCTAAACAGACAGGGCCCGAGATGAATCTATGCTAGAAGTGCACTAAGAGAAGACTGACTCTACTGAGAGCTCTGATAACCCCAATCAGAAGATGAACCACGGTGCTCTGAACAAGGTGGCTGTAGAGGCCTGAAAGATCGACCTCTGCTCTGCTGACCCTCGCCTCTAGACTGAGCACCACTGAAGCTACCTAACCCTCGAGGCCTCTTAGCATCTCTCTCTTCGCGCTCCCGACGATGATCTATCTCAATGTCACGAGCAATATCCACTGCATCCTCAAAGGTACAACTCAGGACCCTCTCTCGAGTTATCAAAATATGAATGGGATAAATAAGTCCTTCCACAAATCACCTGATCCTCTCCTGATCAGTCGGAATCTTCTATGGAGCATATCGACCTAACTGTGAGAATCTCACCTCATACTCTATCACAGACATATATCACTGACAAAGCCACTCAAACTGCCTACGCAACTCCTCTCTCTACAATCGTGGTACCCACTTCTCCAACAAAATAGTGGAGAACTCCTGCCATGTCAATGGTGCTACACCTACCGGACTACGCTGCTTATATGCCTCCCACCAAGTGAAGGCTGCTCCCTGGAACTGAAAAGTAGTAAACGATACCCTACTCGAATCTAGGGTTCCTACTGTACAGAGCATATATCGACACTTATCGACAAAACCCTAGGCGCCCTCGCCCGGAATACCACTAAATACCAGAAATGAATGTCTACTGAACCTCTCAGGACGATGTTGCTCCTCGTCTGGCATCACTGGTACCCTATCACCCTGAATTGGGGTAACCGGCTAAATTGGAACGACTGGCTGGACTGGGGAAACTGCTGGGCTAGTGGGGCCTCTAGCGTCTGTAAACCCTGCACTACCTGCTCATGAGTGTGAGTTGCGGGGGTCTGATGACCACCTCCGGTCTGAGATGTAGCTGCGGCAGTAGTGGTTGAGGCTCCCTGAGCTAGGCTAATGCGAACTGATAAAATCTGTGCTAAGGCCTCCTGAAGACCCGGAATCACAATAGGCACCGCTAGTGCCTAAGCAGGTGTTGTGGAACCTCTGCAACTGGAGGCTGATCCTGAATAAGGGTAACTAGTGGGTCAACTGGCACTGCCCCAACTGCTCTACCATGACCGTGACCACGATCGCATCCACGGCCTCTAGCAGGTGGCAATGGTGGTCGTGCGCCACGTCTAGTAGCACGAGTTATCCTTATATGCACGAGAATAGAATACATAAGTTTAGGTCTCAGAACAACAAAGTCGCACGTCAAGAATTCCAATAATTTGATGTTTTCCTAAAGGTTCCACGAGACTCTACTAAACCGGTTCATGATTCGCGAGACCAAGTAACCTAGGCTCTGATACCAACTTGTCACGACCCCAACCTGATCGTGATGGCACCCAGTACACTAGGAAAGCCCGACCATTCATAACAATTACCTCAATTAACCAATTAAGTTAAGATAAAACTATCCAAGTAAAAGTCTGAAATACTGATATAATACAGAAAAATCTGACAAATATACCAAAATAGCCCAGCTAGGACCCGGTGTCCCGACCATGAGCCTCTAATGACAGAATAACATCCTACTACAAGCCTGTCTAATACTAAAAATGTAGAAATAAAGGGAAAAGTTAGAAGGTAAAATCCTCGGCTGTGAACGTTGTGCAGCTACCTCGAATACTCCCGGAGGAACTCTGAGTCAACTAGAATTATTCCGCTTGATGAGAAGGACATGGATCTGCACACATGGTGCAGGGAGTAAGGTGAGTACTTCCAACTTAATGGTAATAAAAGTAAATAACAGTGAAAGCATAAAATCCCCAAAGGGCACAAATAATGCTATCTTAACAATAAACCAGATAAACGGTAGAACCATAAAAAATATCGCAAAATATTCTCTTTAAAGTAATTAACGAAATAAGAAATACACAAGTAAGGTCAGCCATTGTTACCTGACCAAAGTGTTTCAGTGTCATTGTTACCACTAGTCAGTCATTGTTACCTGTTTGGTCAGTCATTGTTACCTGACCAAAACACTTATAATAGTGTCATTGTTACCACTGTTCATATCAAAGGGCTACCCCGTGCTCACTGTGGGTGTGCATACTTCGGAGGGGCTCCTTCAGCCCAAGCGCTATCAATAAGGCCCGAAAGCATGAATAATATCAAAACAAGGCCTGAAAGCGTACTACCAATACACTCGAGGCCTGAAAGCCTACTTACAATACACTCGAGGCTTGAAAGCCTCCTCATATATCACTCTAGGCTTGAAAGCCTCCTCACATATCACTTAAGGCCTGAAAGCCTCCTCACATCACTCATCATGCCCTCACATATGGACCTCGGCCTCAATTAGTCCAAAAATAGTCAAAAAGCCCCCCGGACATAAGTAAAACAATGATACTTAGCTTAAATGATATTTCAAATATCAGATAAAACTCCAGGTTTGAGTAAAATATAGCTGAGTTCATAAAATAGTGTAAATTACATAGACTGAGTTCAAATATTATTTTAAACAGTGAGGGAAACAGTGATGATAGTTGATCAAGAGTTCAAACAATTGGCAATATGCACCACATGTGGAAATAAGCCCAAGCCATAATGATAAGAACAAATCATTGCAATTACTCAGTAAAAACCAACAATCGGGACGGACCAAGTCACGATCCCCAACAGTGCTCAACCCCACGCTGAGGTCGAGTGTGCAAGTCACCTCAATGCAGCACTAAGATATGCAAATCCGGGGTTTTAAACCCTCGGAATATCATTCACAAGTATTACTCACCTCTAGGCCGATAATCTAGCTCGCCAAGCCTTTCCATATCGTATCTACCTCCTCGAGCATAGAATCTGATCAAAACCATAAGGGATACGTCACAATAGGCCAAAACAAAACCATAACCCAATCGAAAAGACTCGAAAAATAACAAAAACCACGAAGTTGGAAAAACTCGAGCCCTTAGCCCACTTCTCAAAAAATTATGAAATTCACATTTCTGGAATCCTCGTCTCACCACGAGTCCATACTTATAAAATACACAAGAATCAGAGTCCATTTGACCCATCAAATAATAACTTTACACTCTCTTAGGCTTCAAGCCATAATCTCCATTTTTACCCTTTGATTCCTTCAATTTTCAGTGATTAATTTATGATTTTACATTATAAAAACATAATCCGAGTCCAAATATCCTTAACTGATGCTTTTCCTTCAGAGCCTCTTCAAAATCGCCCAAAAATCGCCTAAGTCCTTAGCCTAAAAATGTTTTCTCACTTCTAAAATTCGAATACACTGATTCACTTAACCCTTCTGCGATTTTTGCTTTTGCGGGACCGCTTCTGTGGTTACCCTGACCGCTTGTGCAGTCTCAACTAAATAACCTAGGATTGCTTCTGCGGTCAAATACCGCTTATGCGATGTCCGCTTCTACGGGATCCCTCCATTTTTGCGGTAAATCCACCGCTCCACTAGGACCGCTTTTGCAATCAAAGAGACGCATCCGCGAAACCGCTCCTGTGGTCCTATTTCCGCAAATGCAGAAATACCAACACTTCAAATGTCCCGTTTAACCTTTCAAAATCATCCCGAGGCCATCGAGACCTTAAACAAAAGCACCAACACCTCCTAAAACCTTATACAAACTAGTTCAAATCCTCAAAACACGTCAAATAATGCTAAAACCAATAATTTACATTGGACTCAAACCTAGTTTTCATTAAAACTTCCAAATTAATGACCTGAAAATTTGAAGACATATCCAAAATCACCAAAAGAAACTGCTGAAACTCTTGAAATTCCATTTTGACCCTCATCTCACCTATCAACCAGAATTCGCCAAATTTCAAACTTCGCCAATTCAAGTCTAATTCTACACCGGACCTCCAAATACAATTCCGATCGCACTCCTAAGTCTTAAATCATCCTCAAAACTAACCGAACAATCGGAATTCACATCCGAGTCCTATAACCACATAGTCAACTTCTGGTTGACTTTTCTAAAACAACCTTCTTCCTAAGAGGCTATGTGCCTTATTTTCACCCAAAACCAATCCAATTACATCCGATCAACTCCGATATTGATATTGAGACATGAAGCAGCAAAATAAGATGGAAACGCGGCGGTAACTCACACGAAGACGGGCCGGGTCATCACAAATTAGAGTCTTCGAAAGGGTGTGGAATGTTGGTTTGGATCTTCGGAGCAAGGTGAATCTCATTTATAATCTTATAAGGGGGAATTTACCCCAAAGGTGAGTTAAATTGGTTATGTGATCGTATTTGTAAGGACTAAGTATGCACGAGGTGATGGGAGTCCATGCTTAATTACTATTATGCTATTGTCCGGGTAGTCTAGGACCCAAAAAACATGTTATACTTGGATTACTGTGAACCCATTGATAGTTTAAATTGTTTAAATCACCTTGAATTGGTAAAAGAATTTAAAAAGAAATTTAATATTAATTTTTCCTAAAATTTTAAAAAAAGAAATTTGTCCATATTGAATGATTTTCCTCGATAAATTCTGAATTTCCTACTTGAGCATGTATTTTATTTGTGCCTGCATCGCATGGATGATTCGTGTGCAGGATATGTGTTTATTTATGGAACGGGCCGAACTCCTCGGTAAGAATAGGTACATCTATGGTTCGTGCCACTCGACCCTCGGTAATGAATAGTTTACATTCCTGTTGGAGCGGGCCGTCGCCTCGGTGTGATTTACGCATGTTTATCTGTTACTTGAAAATTGTAAATGTGGAATTTGCCCTACGTGGCTTGATATAAACTGATAAGATAATAAATAATAGACCTTGAAAGCCCTTAATTTATTATTGATGGTGTTTTCTTGTCTTTCTGGCTTCACAATTAGAACTTCTATATAAATCCATGGTCATCCTCACACTTATAGAATATTGTTAATTGACCTCTAGTGAGAATCGAAGTTGGCCATCTCATCTCTACCCCTTCGGGATTAGGCGGGATACTCACTGAGTACACGTTGATTACGTACTCATACTACACTTCTATGTATTTTTGTTGCACAGGTATATGCTACTTTAGAGGCCTACTGGGCATAACAGCACGGACGATTCGGGGACTAGGTGAGTTGCAGTATGCAAGGTGGCCCGCAGCTCATAAAGTCCTTTTCTAGTAAATTGTATTTACTTTATGTCCATTGTACTACGGAATGATGTTGTATTGTATTTTATATCCTTATAAGTAGGTGCTCATGCACTTGTGACACAGGTTCTGGGATGGTTTTTGAAAGATGTGTATTAATAGTTATTTCTTAAATTGAATTGAAACAAAGATCGTTTTATATATGAAAAATCTCAGATTTTAAGGGTATTAAAAGAGAGGTTAATTTATAAATTAGTTGGCTTTCTTGACAACGGTGCCTAGCGCCATCACGGCCCGTAGTTGATTTGGGTCGTGGCACCAGCATTAACAAAGTCAATGAAAAATAGCCACTATTTCGCTACAATAGAGATCGGTCCAACATAATATAATGGAGTTTGGTGCATGTCACGACCCAAACCCCGGTCGTGATGGCGCCCAACACATTGCTAGGTAAGCTTGACTATTACCCATTTACCATTCCAAGTATTATCTCAAATATTCTAAATTAGGCAAAATCTCATGTTTCTATATTAATAATATGAGTGCGGAAAATAAAATAACCGAAATAACAGCCCATCGGAATCTGGTGTCACAAGTCTAAGCCTCTACATACAACGGAATAATATCCTATAGAAGCCAAGTCTAAAGCAATAGTAAAAGAGATAACAAAAAGGAGAGATCGAGTCTTGTGGACGCTGGCAGCTACCTTGATAACTCCTCAACTAACTGATGCAGTAACACGGTATCAACTGCCCTCTTGGATCCTTGTATCTACACACAAGGTGCAGGGAGTAGAGTAAGTACTCCAACTCAGTGAGTAAAAGCAATAAATAATAACTGAATGTAAGAAAACCTGTAAGAACACTAAGTAGTTCTATAATTAATAGTACAGGTAGGAACATTTCTAAAGAGGAAAGTCCAGCATCAGTCAACTATTGTCCAACACTTATCCGACACTGCTGCGGCACACAGCCTGATCCTTACTAATACTGCTGCGGCATGCAGCCCGATCCAATATAATATATATAGTGCTGAGACGTGTAGCCCGATCCAATATAATAGATATAATGCTGCAGCGTACAACCCGATACAATATAATAATAACTGCGCTCATTGGGGTGTGCGCAGACTCCGGATAGGCACCTTCCGCCCAAGCGCTATAATACTGTGGCGTGCAATCCGATCCATATGTATATATAACACTGCGACGTGCAGTCCGATCCATATATATATATCATATATATAATACTACGACGTGTAGTCCGATCCAATACATGTATATGTATATACTATTGCGGCTTGCAGCCAAATCCGATATATAACAAATACCTCACTATGGTTCCTTGACCCATCTCAGTCAATATAGACTTGACCTCACGGGCCCACTCAGCTAGAACAGGGCATTCAACCCTAGGTATTCTCATTTAGACAACATTACTAATACCGGTTCATGTTGTGCTTTATAGTTAAAAGTACGACTGAGAGTATGTGTTCAACAGGTATAGTGGTCATTTAGCTCCATAGGCTCCCCTAAGGTTCTACAGATCGGCACAAGGCCCCAAACATGTCAACTAGCCCAAACGTATAGATATAAGCTCTATCTTAATCAACAAGTACAGTAAGCCATCAATCGGGATGGACCAAGTCTGAATCCCCAGTCACAATATCACCATGCTCATCACACGACGCGTGTTTCATCTCAACATAGCACCATATAAAGAATCTGACCAAAACCACAAGGAATAGGTTACAATAAGCTAATGGAATATAACCCAATCGAAACAACTCGAAAATACCCAAAAACACAAATTTGGCAAAACCCGAGCCCCAGGACCACTTCTAAAAAAATTACAAAATTCACATTTTTGGAATCCTCGTCTTGCCACAAGTCCGTGCTTATAAAATTTATCAAAATCGGAGTTCAAATGAGCCACCAAATCCAAAATTTACATAGAAAAAATCCAAGCTCTAACTTCTTCAATTTATATCCAAATTCAGAAAGTTAATAGATGATTCTTTGATTAAATGACGTATTAAGACCACGAGACTCACCTTAAATCACTGCCCAATGAAATCCCCTTCAAATTCTACCAACAAACTCTCAAGGTGTGCAAAAATGGAGGAAAAATAAAGATAAGTCGCGGATGGAATGATGTTAAAAACCCTTGTGTCGCCCATATTTTCCTCTATGCGATCCCATCCAATCCCATGCGATCGCACTGAACAATTCTTCCAAGCTCCCAAAATGGTCAATACGATCGCACTACCCCCTACGCGATCGCATTACTTCTGAGCCTATAACTACGCGATCACACTACTTCTGACCGCGATCACATTGAGTAAACAACAAGACCTCTCCAACTCTTCTATGCGATCGCACTCCCCCTCGATCGCATAGAACAAAAGTCTGCAATAATACCAATAGAAAATCTGATCTCCTAACATGCCAAAATGATCTGTTTGGACCCCCAGAATCACCCCGAGGTCCCCGAGACCTCAACCAAGACCACCAACCTACTCCCAAACATGATACGAACTTATTCCAATCATAAAAACACATTCTTAAACAAAAAAATCATCAAGTCAAGGCGGATTCAAGCCTAAGTTTCAACTATAACTTCCGAAACCAACATCCAATCAAAAACCCGACCAAACGATATCCGGATGACCTAAAAATTTGCAAACATATCCAAAATCACTAACGAAGCTAAAGCAACTGTCGGAATTCCATTCCGACTCCCGGATCAAAATCTCACCTATCGACCAGAATTCGCCAAAATTCCAACTTCGCCAATTCAAGCCTATTTCTACACCAGACCTCCAAATTCGATTATGATCACTCTCCTACGTCACAAATTATCCCCCGCAGCTAACCGAACCATATGAATTTGATTCTGAGCCCTCTAACTCACAAGTCAACGTCCAATTGACCTTTCCAAACTATTCATTCTTCAAAGAGATTAGTTATCCCATTTCCTACAAAACTCTATCCAAATTGACACAAATTCACCAGGTACATATATTTAAACATGAACAAGCATATAATGGGGAAAATGGGGTGGTAACTCTCGTAACGATGGACCGGGTCGTCACATTCTCCCCAACTAAAACAAACGCTCGTCCTTGAGTGGGACAAGAAACATAACTGGAGTCTCAAATAGGTGGCGATATCTACTCCACATCTCCTGCTTGGTCTCCTAAGTAGCCTCCTCCACGGGCCGACCTCTCCACCGCACCTTTACTGAAGCAATATCCTTGGACCTCAACTTTCGAATCTATTGACCCAGAATATCAACTGACTCCACATCATAAGATAAATCATCATCCAGTAGAATCGTGCTGAAGTCCAACACATGAGACGGATCTCCGACATACTTCCGGAGCATAGACACATGGAATACCTGATGCACGCTGGACAAGCTAGGTGGAAAAGTTAGCTCATATGCCACATCTCCAGTCCTCCTGAGTATCTCAAAAGGGCCAATGAACGTGGGACTTAGCTTCCCTTTCTTCCCAAATTGCATAACTCCCTTTATAGGTGAAACCTTCAACAAAAACCTCTTGGCAACTATGAAAGACACATCTCGAATTTTTCGTTCTGCATAAATCTTTTGGTGTTACTGTGCTGTGCGAAGCCTCTCCTCGATCAACTTCACTTTCTCCAAAGCATTCGAAACTAACTCAGTCCTTAACAATCTAGCCTCGCCAGGCTCAAACCATCCCATAGGAGATCTACATCATCTACCATACAATGCCTCACACTGGGCCCTTTGAATACTCGACTGATAACTGTTATTGTAGGCAAACTCTACAAGTGGCAAAAACTCATCCCATGAACCTCCAAAACCGATCACACAAGCACGCAACATATCCTCCAAGATCCGAATAGTGCGCTTAGACTGTCTCTCTATCTGAGGATGGAATGTTGTGCTCAACCATACCTAGCTCCCGCTGAAATGCCCTCCGGAATTGAGAAGTGAACTGAGTACCTCTATCAAAGATAATAGACACTAGAACCCCATGTAACCTGACAATCTCCCGAATAAAGATCTCGTCCAACCGCTCCGATGAATAAGTAGTACATACTAGAATGAAGTGAGTGGATTTGGTCAGCCGATTAATAATTACCCAAACCGAATCAAACTTTCTCGAAGTCTGAGGGAGACCACTCATGAAATCCATAGTAATCTGATCCCATCTCCACTCAAGAATAACCATACGCTAAAGAACACCGCCCGATCTCTGATGCTCGTACTTGACCCACCGATAGTTGAGACATCGGGCTACATGACTCACAATATCCTTCTTCATCCTCCTGCACCAGAAATGCTGTCTCAAGTCCTGATACATCCTCGCGACACCCGGATGAATAGAGTACCGCGAGCTGTGAGCCTCCTCTACTATCAACTCTCGAAGTCCATCGACATTCGGCGCGCAAATCCGACCCTGCATCCTCAACACACCATCACTATCAATAGACATGTCCCTGGCATCATCATGCTGAACTCTATCCTTAAGGAGAGCAAATGTGGATCATCATACTGACACTCTCTGATGCGATCATATAAAGATGACCGAGAAACAACGCAAGCCATTACCCTACTCGGCTCTGAAATATCCAATCTCGCCATCTGATTGGCTAACGCCTGAACATCAACCATGAAGGGCCTCTCCCCTACTGGAATATAAGCCAAGCTGCCCATACTAATCACCATCTAGCTCAAACCATCAGCCACTACATTGGCTTTCCCCGGATGATACAATATGGTAATGTCATAATCCTTAAGCAACTCAAGCCACCTCTGCTGTCTCAAATTAAGATTTTTCTATTTGAACAGATGCTGAAGGCTGCGATGATCAGTATACACCTAACAAGAAACACCATACAAGTAATGTCTCCAAATCTTCAAAGCGTGAACTATGGCTGATAACTCCAAATCGTGCATGAGGTAGTTCTTCTCATGGGGCTTCAAATGGCAAGAAACATAAGCAATAACCCTACCCCATGCATTAGCACACATCCAATTCCAACTCTCGTGGCATCACAATACACAGTATAGTAACTTGAAGCTGATGGCAATATCAAAACTGGCGTCATGGTCAATGCTGTCTTGAGATTCTGAAAGCTCTCCTCACACTCCTCGGAACTCACAAATGGAGCACCCTTTTGAGTTAACTTAGTCAAGGGTGAAGCAATAGAAGAAAATCCTTGAAGGAACCGGCGATAATATCCAGCCAACCCTCTATCTTCTTCGGATCTACCTGTATACCATCACTAGACACCACGTGCCCCAGAAAAGCCACAGACTCAAGCTAGAACTCACACTTGGATAACTTTGCATATAGCTTCTCCTCCTGCAACGTCTGTAGTCCAACTCTCAGATGCTGAGCATGCTCCTCCTAGCTACAAGAGTACACTAGAATGTCATCAATTAACACAATCACAAAGGAATCTAGATACGGCCGGAACACGCTGTTCATCAAATGCATGAACGCAGCTGGGGCATTAGTCAACCCAAAAGACATCACTAGAAACTCATAATGCCCATATCTCATCCTAAAAGTTATCTTCATGATATCAAAATCCCTAATCTTCAGCTAGTGATAACCTGAACGAATATCAATCTTTGAGAATACTCTTGCTCCTTCGAGCTGATCAAACAAATCATCAATGCCTAGTAGAGGATACTTATTCTTTGTTCAGTTGCCTGTAAACAATACACATCCTCATTGAGCCATCTTTCTTCTTGACAAACAAGACCGGTGCACCTCACAGTGACACACTCAGCCAAATGAACCCCTTATCTAGGAGTTCCTGAAGCTGCTCTTTCAATTTCTTCAACTCAGTCGGTGCCATACAATAAGGAGGAATAGAGATGGGCTGAGTGCCCGACACCAAATCAATACCAAAGTCAATATCCCTGTCCGGCGGCATGCCCGACAGGTACGAGGGAAATACATCTGGAAAATCCCTCACAATGGGAATAGAATCAAGACTGGGAGTCTCAGCACCAATGTCTCTCACAAATGCTAGATATGATAAACATCCCTTCCCAGCCATCTGTTGGGCCTTCAAGAAAAGAATTACCCTATTGGGTACATAATCAATCATACCGCGCCACTCGATCCTTGGGATACCAAGCATAGCCAATGTAACTGTCTTGGCATGAAAGTCCAGAATAGTGTGTCATGGAGATAGCCAATCCATGCACAAGATAACATCAAAATCAACCATGCTCAATAGCAGCAAGTTTACTCGGGTCTCGAGACCCCAAATAGTAACAAGACAGGACCGATACACATGGTCCACCATAATGGTATCGCCCACCTAGGTAGATACATGCACGGGCAATGCAAGACACCCTCCCCAAATGAGGATCAAAATATGAAATACATAGGAATAAGTGGAACTAGGATCCAATAAAACTGAGGCATCCATGTGGAAGACTAAAATAATACCTGTAATAACAACATCCAAAGCAACCACATCTGAACGACCCTTAAGAGCATAGCAACGAGCCTGACCACTTGATCGGCCTCCCCCTCGAGGGAGACCTATGGATGCCTGACCCTCACCACTAGCTGGCGGGATGGGTGCTGAAGAAGATGGACCAGAAGATGAGGGTTGTTACCTCTATTGCGATGATCTGGAGACAAGGCGGGGACACTCCCTCTAAATATGCCCAAACTCCCCACACTCAAAGCAACTCTCGGGTGCTGGGGGATGGGACTAAAGGGAACTCGTCACGCTAGAGTGGCTAGCTAATGAACTCGGTTAGGAAGAACCCTAAGCAGATAGATCCTGAGATGAACACTCCGTTGGAAGAGCACTGAGATATGGCTGACTTAAATGAGAGCCCTGATGACCTCAACAAGAAGATGACCCACAGTACTCTGAGCAGGCTGGCTGTGAGGCCTAAAAGAACGACCTCTGCTCTGCTGAACCTGGCCTCTAGACTGAGCACCACCAAAAATACCTGATCCTTGAAGCCTCTTGGCCTCCCTCTCCCCTCGTCCTGACGACGGTCTATCTCAATGACGCAAGCAATATCTACTGCATCCTCGAAGGAATGACTCATGACCCTATCTTGAGTCATCAAAATGCGAATAGGATAAATAAGTCCGTCCACAAATCGCCTGATCCTCTCCTGATCACTAGGAATCATCCACGGGGCATATCAAACTAACTCTAAGAATCTCACCTCATACTCTATCACAGACATATCCCCCTAACGGAGCCACTCAAACTGACTACGTAACTCCTCCCTCTGCGACTATGGTATCCACTTCGCCAGAAAGATAGTGGAGAACTTCTGCCATGTCAATGGTGCCGCACCTACCGGCCTATGGCGCTCATATGACTCCCACAATGTGAAGGCTGCTCCCTGGAACAATAAATTAGTAAATGATACCCCACTCGACTCGAGAATCACTAATGTACGGAGCATACAGCGACACTTGTTGAGAAAATCCTAGGCATCCTCTGCCGAAATTCCACTGAATATAGGAGGTGAAAGCTTGCTAAACCTCTCAAGACGACGCTGCTCGTCGGCAGGCATCACTGAGACCCTATCACCCTGAACCAAATAACCGGCTTAACTGGGGCCACTGGCTGGATTGGGGCAACCTGCTGAACTGGTGGCGTCTCTGATGTGTGTAGACCCTGCACTACCTGCTCTGGAGTGCAAGCTGTGGGGGTCTGATAACCACCCACGGTCTGGGATGTAGCTGCGGTAGAAGAGGTCGAGACTGCCGGAGTTAGGCCAGTGCAAACCGTCAAAAGCTGAGCTAGGGTCTCCTGAAGACCCGGAGTCACAATAGGCACAACTGGTGCCTGAGCAGGTGTTGCTGGAACATCTGCAACTGCAGGTTGATCCTGAATGGGGGCAACTAGTGGGTCTTCTGGTACTGCCCCGGCTGCTCTATCCCTACTACGACCACGGCCGCATCCACTGATTCTAGTAGGTGGCAATAGTGGTCGTCCGCCACGTCCGGTTGCAGGAGTTCTCTCCATATGCGAGAGAATAGAATGCAAAAGTTTAGTTTCGGATCAAAAAAGTTGCACGACATGAATTTCAAGAATTTGAAGTTTTTCCTAAAGGTTCTGCAGCCTCCCAAGGATAAGTACAGACGCCTCCGTACCGATCCGCGAGACTCTACTGAATCGGCTCCTGACTCATGAGACCTGATAAACTAGGCTCTGATACCAACTTGTCACGACCCAAACCCCGGTCGTGATGACATCCACCACATTGCTAGGAAGGCCCGTCCATTACCCATTCGTCATTCCAATTATTATATCAAAAATTCCAAACTAGGCAAAATCTCCTATTTCCATAATAATAATATGAGTGCGGAAAACAAAATAATCGAAAATAATAGCCCATCAAAATCTAGTGTCACAAGTATAAGCCTCTGCATATAGCGGAATAATATCCTATACAAGCCAAGTCAAAAGCAAGAGTAAAAGAGAACGAAAAAGAGAGATCGAGTCCTGTGGGCGCCAGTAGCTACCTCGATAACTCCTCAACTAACTGATGTGGCAACACGGTATCAACTGTCCTCCTAGATCCTTATATCTGCACACAAGGTACAGGGAGTAGAGTGAGTACTCAAACTCAGTGACTAATAGTAATAAATAATAATTGAAGGTAAGAAAACCTATAAAAAATTAAGCAGTTCAATAATTCACAGTACAGGTAGGAAAATTTCAAAAGAGGAAAGTCCAGTATCAATCTACTACGGTCCAACACTTATCCAACACTGCTGCGACGCGTAGCCCGATCCTTACTAATACTGCTGCAGCGTGCAGCCCAATCCAATATAATAGATATAATACTGCAGCGTGCAACCCGATCCAATATAATAATAATTGCGCTCACTAGGGGTGTGTGCAGACTTCAGAAGGGATCCTTTAGCCCAAGCGCTATAATACTGCGGTGTGCAGTCCGATCCATATATATATCACTGCGGCGTGTATATATATATATATATATATATATATATATATATATATATATATATATATATATATATATATATATATATATATATAGATATATATATATATATATATATATATATATAATACTACGGCGTGTAGTCTGATCCAATACATGTATATGTATATAGTGTTGCGGCGTGAGCCCGATCCGGTATATAACAAATACCTCACTATGGGTCCTTGACCCCTCTCAGTCAATCTAGACTTGGCCTCACGGGCCCACTCAGCTAGAACATGGCATTCAACCCTAGGTATTCTCATTTAGAGTACATTACTAATACCGGTTCATGTTGTTGTTTATAGTTAAGAGTACGACTGAGTGTATGTGTTCAACATGTATATTGGTCATTTAGCTCCACAGGCTCCCCTAAGGTTCTACAGATCGGCACAAGGGCCCAAACATTTCAACTAGCCCAAACATACGGATATAAGCTCAGTTTGAGTCAATAAGTACAGTAAACCATCAATCGGGATTGACCAAGTCAGAATCCCCAGTCACAATATCACCACGCTCATCACACAACGTGTGTTTCATCTCAAACCATATAGTGCAAATGCGGGGTTCCAAACCCTCGGTATATCATTCATAACTACAACTCACCTCAAACTGGCCAAAATCCTAGCTTGCTTTGTGCTTTCCTCGAAAATTGACCTCCTCGGGTGAAGAGTCTAACCAAAACCACAAGGAATAGGTTACAATAAGCTAATGGAACATAACCCAATTGAAAGAACTCAGAAAATACCCAAAGACACAAATTTGGCAAAACCTGAGCCCCGGGCTGTAACGACCCGGCCGGTCATTTTGGAAAATTATGCCCCAATCCCCAATTTAACTGTTTCCCTAAGTTCATTTCTGCTATTGTGGTTTGCTGGGAGAGTCAGTTCTGAAACTTGGAGTATTTTGGGACACTTAGTCCCTAAAGGAGAGCTTTAAAGTTAGAAATGGTCCGTAACCGGAGCAGTGTTAAGACAGCCTCAGAATGGAAATCTGATGGTGCCATTAGCTCCGTTAGGTGATTTCGGGGTTGGGAGCATGTTCGGAATGTATTTTGGAGGTCCGTAGCTCAATTAGGCTTGAAATGCCTAAGTTTGAAATTTTGACGAATCCGAACGATAGGTGAGATTTTGATTCGGGGGTCGGAATGGGATTTCGACAATTTCTGTAGCTTCTTTATGTGATTTTGGATATGACCGCAAATGTTCAGGTCATTCGGACGTCGTTTGGTCGGGTTTTAGATCGAATGTGCAATTCGGAAAGTTTTAAGATATTTAGGCTTGAATTTGATGGGAATTATGGGTTTTGATGTTGTTAGACGTGTTTTTATGATTAGAACAAGTTCGAATAAGGTATTAGGATGTGTTGGTGTGTTTGGGTGAGGTCCCGGGGGCCTCGGGGTGATTTCGGATGGTTAAACGGGAGAAAACATGGAAATTGCAGGTTTAGGAATTTTGCCTCTGTTGTTTTCGCCCCTGCGGAAATGGAACCGCAGAGGCGAGTCTGCTGAAGCAGAAATTGGAACGCGGAAGCGGACTGGAGCGCAAGGGCGGTCTCTTGTCCACAAAAGCGGCATCGCGGGTGCGAGAATGGGACCGCAGGAGCGGTCAGGAGATGGATTGGGGAGTTTCGCAGAAGCGGTTGAGTCTTTGCTTGGGCGAGTCCGCAGAAGCAGACTCGTATTCATAGGTGCGGAAATATCCGTAGGAGCGTACTGCTTTCCGCAGGAGCGGCCTCGCGGAAGCGGCCCTGGGCTCGCAGAAGCGGATTGGGCCAGCAAGGCCTGGTATTTCGCAAAAGCGACAAAATATCACAAAAACGGATCCGCAGAAGCGAAAGATTATCCGCAGAAGCGGAAATCGGCCTGGGTTTAATGAGCAGTAAGGGTTAAAATTTCAGAAATATTTCCAAACTTTGAGAGCTCGGCTTAAGGTGCGAATTGGGCGATTTTGAAGTAGAATTCGAGAGGTTTCTTCAGGTAATCAATTATGGACTCCAATTATGATTGTTGTTGATAATATTATGCAAGGTTTTCATGAAAATGGAGGAAATTGGGGTAATTAATGGGGGTTTTCACCTTAGACCAAAACCTTAGGAAATCAAAGGTTTGAATGGGCAAATGGAGTCCGAATTTAGTAAACTTTATATGCATAGACTCGTATTGAGACGAGGGTCCCGAATATATAATTTTCGTGATTTTTCGATAGGCGTACCGAAAGTCGGGTTTTGGCAACTTGTGGGTTTTGGTGTATTTTGAGTTATTTTGATTGGGTAATGCCCAATTGGCCTATTTTGATGTGATTCTATTGATTTTTATCAGATACTATACCTGTGGAGGCCGACATTCGCGGCAAGAGGGTTGTCTCATAGCGGTTTTGTACCGGAGTCGAGGTAAGTGGCTTGTCTAACCTCGTGTAGGGGAACTTTCACCCCTAGGATATTATGTGATAGTTTAAACGCCTTGTACGCAAGGTGACGGGCATGTACATGCGCTGGTTGTTGAACACATACTTTACTTAAAAATGTTCGATGAGTGATATTCCTGCTTTTAGTTGTTAATTCGATATCCTTACCCAGTAGTAGTTAGAAAAGCATGATTAGGTAGTATTTAACTGTCTAGTTGCCTAATTGTCTTACTTGACCTTCTTGATAATTATTGGCACTATTTACCGGTGAAGTTATAGTTAACCATAATATATTCTCTCTGTGTATTTCCTTTAATTGATGTGGTTGTGGACTGCGGGTTCAATTCCCGGAGATCCCAGGGCTGTGGGTTCGATTCTCAGAGACCTGGACTGCGGGTTCGATTCTCGGAGATCCTGAGATTTATTGAGATGTGGACTGCGGGTTCGATTCCCGGAGATCCCGAGATTTATTGAGATGTGGACTGCGGGTTCGATTCCCGGAGATCCTGAGATTTATTGAAATATGCACTGCGGGTTTGATTCCTGGAGATCCTGAGATTTATTGAGATGTGGACTGCGGGTTCAATTCCCGGAGATCCTGAGATTATTGAAATGTGGAATGCGGGTTCGATTCCTGGAGATCCTAAGATTTACTGAGACAAGGGCTGCGGGTTCGATTCCCGGAGACCCATGGGTACTGTCAATGGGACTGTGGGTTCAATTCCCACAGGTCCTGGACTTGTTTTATTGAGTTGGTTACTTGTTGTTAGCTTAATTGTAGACGGTCGCAGTAATCATTTTATTGTTGTTATTTCTGAATTATTATCATTTAAACTGCTTATTATTGTTACCATCATTATGTAATTGTTTTTTCTCAGTAGGGCCCTGACCTTCCTCGTCACTACTCCATCGAGGTTAGGCTTGGCACTTACTGAGTACCGCCGTGGTGTACTCATGCTACTCTTCTGCACACTTTTGTTGTGCAGATCCAGGTACATCAGGACAGGCTCATACTAGGTGATTCCGCAGCTTTCAGGGAGACCTCGAGGTATGATCTGCTACGTCCGCGGATCCGGAGGCTTCTCTTCTATTCTGATAGTATTAGTTGACATTTTCTTTTTTTTCATTGTTAGATACTCTTTACACATAGAGCCACAGTTGTATATTCTCTTTAGTCTATGTTACCCGTGAGATTCCGGATCTTTGTAGCGTTTTATACAGTGTGTTGACGGATGTATGTGCCAAGCAGCACGGATTACATACCTTATTATGCTATTTTTCCGCTGTTTCTTATTTAAGTGTTCATAGCTTGTATATTCCGCAATGTGTTAGGCCTACCTAGTCGTGGGGACTGGGTGCCATCACGACATGTTCATGAATGGTGAACTAGGGTTGTGAGAAGTTGGTATCAGAGCTCTAGGTTCATAGGAGTCACGCGACACAGACCGGATACTTAGAGTCTCGCTGATCGATACGGAGACATCTATATTTATCTACGAGGGGCTATGTAACCGTTTAGGAAACTCTTCATTTCTTTGGATTCCTTGTCGTGCGACATTTTTGGCATCAAAATCTAAACTATTGCTTTCTATTCTCTCGCAGATGGTGAGGACACGAGCTACTCGCGACGATCAGGTACCCGCGCCCCCTGTTGCCGCCGTCAGAGGCCGGGGCCGATGTAGAGGATGAGGACGTGCCCGAGGTGCAGCCACAGCACCCGCGTGCGCCGCCGCTGAGGTGCCACAGGTAGACCAGGTTGGAGCGCAGGCACCTGGTACACCGACTACAACTGCTACTACTCCAGCACTACAGGAGACCCTGGCCCAGTTCATGAGTATGTATACCACTTTAGCTCAGGCAGGACTGCTTCCTCTCGTCGCAGCTACATCTCAGGCCGGGGGAGGGGCCCAGACTCCCGCAGCCGTTACACCGGAGCAGCGTGTGCCAGTGGGACAGGTTCCAGATGTTTTGGTTATGCCTCCTGCCGCCCCAGCACAGCCCGGAGGTGGACCAGCTGCCTCTGAGGACGAGCAGCGTAGATTGGAGAGATTCAAGAAATATGACCCTCCAGTGTTTAGTGGTTTGGCTTCAGATGATGCATTGGGTTTTCTAGAGGAGTGTCATCGTATTCTTTGTACTATGGGGATTGTGGAGACCGGCGGGGTTTCTTTCACCGCTTTTCAATTTCGTGGGGCCGCTTATGATTGGTGGCGCACGTATGAGTTGGATAGTCCAGAGGAGTCTGCTTCATTGACCTGGACGCATTTTTCAGATCTGTTTTTGAGAGAGTTTGTCCCTCAGAGCCTTAGGGATTCTTGGCGCTCGGAGTTCGAGCAGTTGCGACAGGGTTCCATGTCAGTATCGGAGTATGCTATCTGTTTCACCCGTCTTGCCAGGCATGCACCGGCCTTGGTAGCCACAGTCCGGGAGAGGGTGCAGAGATTTATTGAGGGTCTGATTCCACCGATTCGATCCAGCATGGCCAGAGAGTTGGAGACAGATATATCTTATCAGCAGGCAGTTAGCATTGCCAGGAGGATTGCGAGTATGCTCCCTAGAGAGCGGGGAGAGAGAGAGGCCAAGAGATCTCGTGAGTTGGGCTATTTCTCTGGTGCCCGCACTTCAGCAGCCGGTCGTTTTGGCAGGAGTTATTCCGGTCGACCAGTTCACTCGGCTTTACCAGCAGCTGGTAGCACTCCAGCTCTTCCAGCACCTCAGGAGCCTTATTATGCTCCCCCAGTTTCCAGTGCACCTCCTGCGCGGGGTCCTTCCAGGGGTCAGACTAGTGGGGGTGATGCCGGCCAGTCACAGTCACCGTATCCTCCCAGAGCTTGCTTTGGGTGCGGGGATACTCTCCATCTGGTTAGGGAGTGCCCCAGGCATAGGAGGGGAGCACCTCCTCAGTCTTCGCAATATCAGCATGGTTCTCAGGGTCAGCAGGCCATCATTCCAGCTCCAGCTGCCACTCCACCTGCCTAGCCAGCCAGGGGCAGGGGTCAGGGTTCCAGAGGCCGCCCTCGAGAGGGGGGACAGGCCATATTCTATGCTATTCTTGATTGCGTTGCGGCTGTTGCATCTAATTCCGTTATCACATGTATTATTCTGGTTAGTCACAGGGAGGCATCGGTTCTATTCGACCCCGGTTCCACTTTTTCGTATGTGTCTTCTTACTTTGCTCCTCATCTGGGTGTGCCTCGGGATTCTTTGAGTGCCCCCATTTATGTTTCCACTCTGGTGGGTGATTCTTTGGCTGTGGACCGTGTATATCGGCCGTGTTTGGTTACCATTTGTGATTTTGAGACCAAAGCGGATCTATTGTTGCTCGGGATGGTCGATTTTGATATTATTCTGGGCATGGACTGGTTGTCGCCCCATTGTGCTATTCTTGATTGTCACGCCAAGATCATGATGCTGGCTATGCTAGGCATTCCACGTATTGAGTGGAGTGGTACCCTAGATCACACCCCCAGCCGTGTTATTTCTTTTCTCGGAGCTCAGCGTATGGTTGAGAAGGGGTGTGTTGCTTATCTAGCCTATGTGCGGGACGTCAGTATTGACACTCCTTCTATTAATTCAGTTCCAGCGGTACGATATTTCTCCGATGTGTTTCCAGCTGGTCTCTCAGGCATGCCGCCCAATAAAGATATCGATTTTTGTATTGATTTATTGCGAGGGACTCATCCCATTTCTATTCCTCCGTACAGCATGGCTCCTACCGAGTTGAAGGAGCTGAAGGATCAGCTACATGAGTTGTTGGGTAAGGGTTTCATTCGACCCAGTGTTTCGCCTTGGGGTGCTCCCGTGTTGTTTGTGAAGAAGAAGGACGGTTCTATGCGTATGTGCATTGACTATCGTCAGCTGAACAAGGTTACAGAGAAGAACCGATATCCTTTGCCCCATATTGATGATTTATTTGACCAGCTACAGGGCGCACTAGTGTTTTCTAAGATTGATTTGCGCTCTGGGTATCACCAGCTGAAGATTCGGGAGCCGGATATCCCGAAGACTGCCTTCAGGACTCGGTATGGTCACTATGAGTTCCTCGTGATGTCTTTTGGGCTGACTAATGCCCCAGCAGCCTTTATGCATTTGATGCACAGTGTGTTCAGGCCTTATCCGGACTCGTTCGTGATTGTCTTCATTGATGATATTCTAGTATATTCCCGGAGCCGGGAAGAGCACGAGCAGCATTTGAGGATAGTGCTTTAGATTCTGAGGGAGAAGCAGCTTTATGCCAAGTTCTCTAAATGTGAATTCTAGTTGAGTTCAATGGCATTTTTGGGCCACGTGGTGTCGAGTGATGGTATTTGAGTAGATCCGAGGAAGGTGGAGGCCGTGCAGATTTGGCCCAAACCCTCCTCCGCTACTGAGATTCGCAGTTTCCTTGGTTTGGCGGTCTATTACCGTCGTTTCGTAGAGGGGTTCTCTTCGATTGCAGCACCTATGACCAGATTGACCCAAAAGGGTGCCCCTTTCCAGTGGACAGACGAGTGTGAGGCGAGCTATCAGAAGCTCAAGAAAGCTTTGACTTCGGCCCCAATATTGATGTTGCCTACAGGTTCGGGGTCCTATACTGTATATTGTGATGCCTCACGAGTTGGACTCGGTGCGGTATTGATGCAGGACGGTAGGGTGATTGCCTACGCGTCGAGACAGCTGAAGGTGCATGAGAAGAATTACCCCGTTCATGATTTGGAGCTAGCTGCCATTGTTCACGCCTTGAAGATTTGGCGTCATTACTTATATGGGGTTCCTTGTGAGATCTACACTGATCACCGGAGCTTGCAGCACTTGCTTAAGCAGAAGGACCTGAATATGCGTCAGAGGAGATGGTTGGAGCTACCGAAGGACTATGATATTACTATTCTCTATCATCCGGGCAAGGCTAATGTGGTTGCCGATGCCTTGAGTCGTCGGGCAGAGAGTTTGGGGAGTTTGGCGTATCTACCAGCTTCGGAGAGGCCTATGGCAATGGATGTTCAGGCTTTAGCCAGGCAGTTTGTTAGACTGGATCTTTCGGAGCCCAGCCGGGTTCTAGCTTGTGTGATTTCTCGGTCTTCTCTATTTGATCGCATCAGGGAGCGTCAGTTCGACGACCCTCATTTGGCGTGGTGATGCTCGAGATTTTACCATCGGGGATGATGGAGTCATGAGGATGCAGGGGCGTATCTGTGTGCCCAATGTAGATGATATTCGAGAGGTGATTCTAGCAGAGGCCCCTAGCTCGCGGTATTCCATCCATCCGGGAGCCGCGAAGATGTATCAGGACTTGAAACAGTATTACTGGTGGAGGCGGATGAAGAGGGATATAGTTGATTATGTTTCTAGATGCCTCAACTGTCAGCAGGTGAAGTATGAGCATGAGCGTCCGGGTGGATTGATGCAGCAGATGGAGATTCCCGAGTGGAAATGGGAGCGCATTACCATGGACTTTGTATCTGGACTTCCACGAACTGTTAGGAAGTTTGATTTCATTTGGGTCATTGTGGATCGGCCGACCAAGTCCACCCATTTTATACCGGTGAACACTACTTATTCGTCGGAGCGACTGGCGGAGCTCTATATCAGGGAGATAGTTCGGCTGTATGGTATTCCAGTTTCCATCATTTCAGATAGAGGCACTCAGTTCACTTCACGGTTCTGGAGGTCCGTACAACAGGAGTTAGGTACTCGGGTAGGGTTGAGCACAGCGTTTCATCCCCAGACTGATGGTCAGTCCGAGCGCACTATTCAGATTTTGGAGGATATGATCCGTGCGTGCGTGATTGAGTTTGGAGGTTCATGGGATCACTTCTTGCCGCTGGCGGAGTTTGCTTATAACAACAGCTACCAGCCTAGTATTCAGATGGCACCGTATGAGGCCCTATATGGTAGGAGGTGCAGGTCTCCCGTGGGTTGGTTTGAGCCGGGCGAGGCCAGGTTGCTAGGTACCGATATGGTTCGGGATGCTATGGACAAGGTCAAGGTGATTCAGGACAAACTTCGTGCAGCCCAGTCTAGACAGAAGAGTTATGCGGACAAGAAGGTTCGCGATGTGGCTTTTATGGTTGGCGAGCGGGTTCTACTTCGAGTCTCGCCCATGAAGGGCGTTATGAGGTTCGGGAAGAAAGGGTAGCTGAGTCCTAGATTTATTGGCCCTTTTGAGATTTTGAGGCGTGTTGGGGAGGTTGCTTATGAGTTGGCCTTACCTCCTAGTCTAGCCGGAGTTCATCCCGTATTTCATGTCTCCATGCTCCGGAGATACCATGGTGACCCGTCGCATGTGTTGGATTTCACTTTTGTTCAGCTAGACAAGGATCTATCTCATGTTGAGGAGCCAGTAGCCATTCTAGATAGGCAGATCAGAAAGCTAAGGTCAAAGAACATCGCTTCGGTAAAGGTTTAGTGGCGGGGCCAACCGGTCGAAGAGGCAACTTGGGAGACCGAGCAGGATATGCGCAGCCAGTACCCTCATCTTTTCACTACTCCAGATATGTTTTTTATGCTCGTTCGAGGATGAACGAATCTTTTAAGTGTGGGACGATGTAACGACCCGGCCGGTCGTTTTGGAAAATTATGCCCCAATCCCCAATTTAACTGTTTCCCTAAGTTCATTTCTGCTATTGTGGTTTGCTGGGAGAGTCAGTTCTGAAACTTGGAGTATTTTGGGACATTTTGTCCCTAAAGGAGAGCTTTAAAGTTAGAAATGGTCTGTAACCGGAGTAGTATTAAGACGGCCTAAAAATGGAAATTCGATGGTTCCATTAGCTCCGTTAGGTGATTTCGGGGTTGGGAGCGTGTTCAGAATGTATTTTGGAGGTCCGTAGCTCAATTAGGCTTGAAATGCCGAAGTTTGAAATTTTGACGAATCCGAACGATAGGTGAGATTTTGATCCGGGGGTCGAAATGGGATTCCAACAATTTCTGTAGCTTCGTTATGTGATTTTGGATATGTCCGCAAATTTTCAGGTCATTCGGACGTCGTTTGGTCGGGTTTTAGATCGAATGTGCAATTCGGAAAGTTTTAAGAAATTTAGGCTTGAATTCGATGGGAATTATGGGTTTTGATGTTGTTAGACGTGTTTTTATGATTAGAACAAGTCCGAATAAGGTATTAGGATGTGTTGGTGTGTTTGGGTGAGGTCCCGGGGGCCTCGGGGTGATTTCGGATGGTTAAACGGGAGAAAACATGGAAATTGCAGGTTTAGGAATTCTGCCTCTGTTGTTTTCGCCCCTGCGGAAATGGAACCGCAGAGGAGAGTCCGCTGAAGCGGAAATTGGAATGCGGAAGCGGATTGGAGCGCAAGGGCGGTCTCTTGTCCACAAAAGCGGCATCGCGGGTACGAGATTGGGACCGCAGGAGCGGTCAGAAGATGGATTGGGGAGTTCCGCAGAAGCGGACTCGTATTCGTAGGTGCGGAGAGCGAACTGCTGTCTGCAGGAGCGGCCTCGCGGAAGCGGCCCTGGGCTCGCAGAAGCGGATTGGGCCAGCAAGGCCTGGTATTTCGCAAAAGCGACAAAATATCGCGAAAGCGGATCCGCAGAAGCGGAAGATTATCCGTAGAAGCGGAAGTCGGCCTGGGTTTAATGAGCAGTAAGGGTTAAAATTTCAGAAACATTTCCAAACTTTGAGAGCTCGGCTTAAGGTGCGAATTGGGCGATTTTGAAGTAGAATTCGAGAGGTTTCTTCAGGTAATCAATTATGGACTCCAATTATGATTGTTGTTGATAATATTATGCAAGTTTTTCATGAAAATAGAGGAAATTGGGGTAATTAATGGGGGTTTTCACCCTAGACCAAAACCTTAGGAAATCAAAGGTTTGAATGGGCAAATGGAGTTCGAATTTAGTAAACTTTATATGCATAGAATCGTATTGAGACAAGGGTCCCGAATATATAATTTTCGTGATTTTCCGATAGGCGTACCGAAAGTCGGGTTTTGGCAACTTGTGGGTATTGGTGTATTTTGAGTTATTTTGATTGGGTAATGCCCAATTGGCCTATTTTGATGTGATTCTATTGATTTTTATCAGATACTATAACTGTGGAGGCCGACATTCGCGGCAAGAGGGTTGTCTCATAGCGGTTTTGTACCGGAGTCGAGGTAAGTGGCTTGTCTAACCTCGTGTGGGGGAACTTTCACCCCTAGGATATTATGTGATAGTTTAAATGCCTTGTACGCGAGGTGACGGGCGTGTACATGCGCTGGTTGTTGAACACATACTTTACTTAAAAATGTTCGATGAGTGATATTCTTGCTTTTAGTTTTTAATTTAATATCCTTACCCGGTAATAGTTAGAAAAGCATGATTAAGTAGTATTTAACTGTCTAGTTGCCTAATTGTCTTACTTGAGCTTCTTGATAATTATTGACACTATTTACCGGTGAAGTTATAGTTAAGCATATTATATTCTCTCTGTGTATTTCCTTTAATTGTTGTGGTTGTGGACTGCGGGTTCAATTCCCGGAGATCCCAGGGCTTTGGGTTCGATTCCCAGAGACCCGGAATGATACTATTGTGGACTGCGGGTTCGATTCCCGGAGATCCTGAGATTTATTGAGATGTGGACTGCGGGTTCGATTCCCGGAGATCCCGAGATTTATTGAGATATGGACTACGGGTCGATTCCTGGAGATCTTGAGATTTATTGAGATGTGGACTGCGGGTTCGATTCCCGGAGATCCTGAGATTTATTGAGATGTGGATTGCGGGTTCGATTCCCGGAGATCCTGAGATTTATTGAGATGTGGACTGCGGGTTCGATTCCCGGAGATCCTGAGATTTACTGAGACATGGGCTCCCGGAGACCCATGGGTACTGTCAATGGGACAGTGGGTTCAATTCCCACAGGTCCTGGACTTGTTTTATTGAGTTGGTTACTTGTTGTTAGCTTAATTGTAGACGGTCGCAGTAATCATTTTATTGTTCTTATTTCGGAATTATTATCATTTAAACTGCTTATTATTGCTATTTCCATCATATTATTGTTGTTCTCTCAGTAGGGCCATGACCTTCCTCGTCACTACTCCATCGAGGTTAGGCTTGGCACTTACCGAGTACCGTCGTGGTGTACTCATGCTACTCTTTTGCACACTTTTGTTGTGCAGATCCAGGTATATCAGGACAGGCTCATACTAGGTGATTCCGCAGCTTTCAGGGAGACCTCGAGGTATGATCTGCTACGTCCGCGGATCCGGAGGCTTCTTTTCTATTCTGATAGTATTAGTTGACATTTTCCTTTTTTTGGTTGTTAGATACTCTTTACACGTAGAGCCACAATTGTATATTCTCTTTAGTCTGTGTTACCCGTGAGATTCCGGATCTTGGTAGCGTTTTGTACAGTGTGTTGACGGATGTATGTGCCAAGCGGCACAGATTACATACCCTATTATGCTATTTTTCTGCTGTTTCTTATTTAAGTGTTCATAGCTTGTATATTCCGCAATGTGTTAGGCTTACCTAGTCGTGGGGACTGGGTGCCATCACGACATGTTCATGAATTGTGAACTAGGGTCGTGACTTCTCGAAAAATTACAAAATTCACATTTTCAGAATCCTCGTCTCGCCATGAGTACGTGCATATAAAATTTATCGAAATCGAAGTTCAAACGAGGCACCAAATCTCAAATTTACATAGAAAAATTCAAGCCCTAACTTCTTCAATTTATACCCAAATTCAGAAAATTAATGGATGATTCTATGATTAAATGACGTATTAAGACCATGAGACTCACCTCAAATCACTTTCCGATGAAATCCTCTTCAAATTCTACCAACAAGCTCTCAAGGTGTGCAATAATGGAGGAAAAAAGGAGATAAATCGCGGAAGAAATGATGTTAATAACCCTTGTGTTGCCCAGATTTTCCTCTGTCCGATCGCATCCAACCCCATGTGATCGCACTGAACAATTCTTCCAAGCTCCCAAAATGGTCTATGCAATTGCACAACCCCACTACGCGATCTCATTGCTTATGAACCTATAACTACACGATTGCACTACTCCTAATGCAATCGCATTGAGTAAACAACAGGGCCTCTCCAACTCTTCTATGCGATCGCAACCGCTCCCCCGCGATCGCATAGAACGAAAGTCTACAATAATACCAGCATAAAATCTGATCTCCTAACATGCCAATAATGATCCGTTTGGACCCCCGAAATCACCCCGAGGTCCTCAAGACCTCAACCAAGACCACCAACCTACTCCAAAATACGATACGAACTTGTTCCAATCATAAAAACACGTCCTTCAACACAATAATCATCAAAACATGGCGGATTAAAGCCTAAGTTTCAACTATAACTTCCGAAACCAACATCCAATTAAAAACCCGACCAAATAATGTCCGAATGATCTGATAATTTGCAGAAATATCCAAAATCTCCTAATGAAGCTACTGCAACTATTAGAATTCCATTCCGACTCCCGGATCAAAATCTCACCTATCGACCAGAATTCGCCAAAATTCCAACTTCGCCAATTCAAGCCTATTTCTACACCGGACGTCCAAATTCAATATCGATCACTCTCCTAAGTCACAAATAATCCCCCGATGCTAAAAAACCCATCAGAATTCGATTCCAAGCCCTTAAACTCACAAGTTAACGTCTGGTTGACTTTTTCAAACTATTCATTCACCAAAGAGACTAGTTATCCCATTTACTACCAAACTCGATCCGAATTGACTCAAATTCACCAAGTGCATATATTGAAACATGAACAAGCATATAATGGAGAAAACGTGGCGGTAACTCTCGTGACGATGGACCGGATCATCACAGTGCACCTATGTATGAACTCCAGCATATTATGCTGAACTAGTATACTTTGCTGACTCCAATATAATACACTGGAGACTGGAGCACCGGTGCTCCAAACGTCAGTATATTATACCATACAATTATAATTGTTGGAACTCAAGTATATTATGTTGGAGTTCTAGTGTACTTACGGTGGAACTCCATCATATTATTCTGGAGTTCCAGCATACTTATCCTGGAACTCCAGTATAATATGCCGGAGTTCAAGCAAACTTATGCCGGAACTCCAGTATAATATACATGCATATTTTTTGGGTTTTGAACAGTGTTTTTCTCAGATTTATCTTTATATAAAAAGTGGTTAAATTTTAATTACTTTTGAAATTGCGCTATTTTTGAACGTCCAGTTGTAAATCTAACTACTTTCAATATCTCCCTAGTTGGGGGGACTAATTGTGTACTGATGTCTTAAAAGTTAAATCTATGCGGTATACCCATGGAAAACACCAGTTAACTTTATATACATTTAAAATATTTGTTTTACTTTGTATACCTATTTTATAAAACTATATTTACTTTTAAAGTCTTTAATATCATTATATACCGTTAAACAAATCTCATATTTTAAGGAACTAAATTATCTCTCACTTCCTTAAAACACTCCATCGTCCCACATTTCAAAGATTTGGGATTATACTTACTTTCTCGCAAAAAATCATACCCCAATAATTTCTCTAAGACCTTTGTTGTTTTTTCTTCTCTTCTATCTACATCTAAAGAAAAATAAAAATAAATATTAGTATATAATATTCTAATTTGGGATACAATATCCAAATCGGATATCCCTACAATATTCTAATTTAAAATATATAATTATTCAAATAAACATACCACAAATTAAAATAGATTAATGAAGAATATATTATTCAAAACACCATACCATAATATTCTAATAAAGAATATATGTCACGACCCAAACCCCGATCGTGATGGCGCCCAACATATTGCTAGGAAAGCCCGACCATTTCCAGATAACCAGTTCAATTACTAAATTAAGGATGTTCCATTTAAAGTCAAATAGCCTGTTTTCATAACAATAATAACAAGTGCGAAATATGAAACAACTAAAATATAGCCCAATAGATCCGATGTCACAAGTGTGAGCCTCTAACAATAGAGTAAATCCTATACAACTGATGTCTAAGCAGGATAACCAAGAGATAAATAGAGGAAATGAGAGATTGGGTCATGCGGACATCGACAGCTACCTCGATGTCTCCTCAGCAACTGGAAAGACATCAATATATAGTTGAACTGCCCTCCTGGATCCCTGTATCTGTGCATAAGGTGCAGGGAGTAGAGTGTGAGTACTTCCAACTTAGTGAGTAGTAACAAAAAATAACAACGAAAAGTAAGAACACTAAACAGTTCTAAGGACAACAATACATGTAAAACACCTCTAAAGTGGAAAGTCCAGTTTCAGTCTACTATTGTCTCACACTGATCCAACATTGTTGTGGTGCACAACCCGATCCTCACTAATACTGCTATGGCATGTAGTCCGATCTAATATATATATAATGCTGCGGCGTGCAGCCCGATCCAATATAATAGATATAATGTTGCGGCGTGCAGCCCGATCCAATAATATATAATTATATACTGCTGCGGCTTGCAGCCCGATCCAGTTTATATCTCAATACCTCACCATGGGTCCTCGACCCCTCTCAGTCAATATAGACTTGGCCTCTCGGGCCTACTCAGCTAGAACATTGTATTTAACCCCAGGTATTCTCACTTAGAGTACGCTTCTAGTACTGGTTCATGACATGCTATACAGCTAAGGGTACGACTGAGAGTATGTGTTCAACATGATATATGGTTCATTTAGCTCCATACGCTTCCCTAAAGTTCTACAGATCGGCACAAGGCCCCAAATATGGCAACTACCCCAAATATACAGATAAAAGCTCAGTCTCCATCAACAAGTACAATAAACCATCAGTCAGGATGGACTAAGTCCGAATCCCAGTCACAATATCACCACGCTCATCACACGACGCGTGTTTCATCTATACATAGCCCTGTATAGTGAAAATAAGGGATTTCAAACCCTCAGTATATCATTCACTACTACCACTCACCTCGAACCGACAAAAGTCATAGCACGCCTTGCCCTTTCCTCGCAAATCGACCTCCTCAGGAGCCAAATCTGATCAAACCAATAAGAATACATCAAAATAAGCTAATAAATCATAACCCAATCGAAAGGACTCGAAAAACACCCAAATATACGAAGTTTCCAAAACCCGAGCCACGGGCCTGCTTCTCGAAAAATTATGAAAATCATATTTTCAGAATCCTTATCTTGCCACGAGTCCGTGCATAAAAAATTTATCAAAATCGGACTTCAAGTGAGTCGCCAAATCATGATTTTACATAGCAAAAATTCAAGCCCCAACTTCCTCAGTTTATACCCAAATTTAGAGAATTAATGGAAGATTCTTCGATAAAATGATGTATTAAGACCACAAGACTTCCCTCCAATCACTTTCCGATGAAATCCCCTTCAAATTCTGTCACTTAGCTCTTAAGGTGCTAAAACATGGAGGAACATATGACTGAAATCGCGACTGAAATGTTAATAAAAACCCTTATGCCGCCCAGATTTACTCTTACGCGATCGCAACCCCAGGCATGCGATCTCGATCACCAAAATTTTAAGTCCCCAGAAATCTTTCTATGCGATCGCGTCATCCCACTCGCGATTGCAGTGCACCATGACTTACCACTACGCGATCACACTCTTTGGCCTGCGATCGCATTGCACAAGGTCACCAAACTACGCAATCACATCCACGTTCATGCGATCACAGAGATCAAAAGTGAAGTCTTCCCCAAGTCTTCTACGCGATCGCAGCAGGCCCCCTGCGATCGCAGAGAAAAAAATCTGCAACTATGACAACAAAAAATATGAGCTCCCACTTAACAAAAAATGGTCCGTTTGGACCCCCGGATTCACCCCGAGGCCCTCGGGACCTCAATGAAAACCACCAACCTACTCCAAAACACAATACAAACTTGTTCCAATCATAAAAACACATCCTTAAACACGCAAATCATCAAATCAAGGCGAATTCAAGCCTAAGTTTCAATTAAAACTTTCGAAACCAACATCCAATCAAAAACCCGACCAAACGATGTTCGAATGACCTGAAAATTTGCAGACATATCCAAAATCACCTAAAGAAGATACTAAAACTGTCAAAATTCCATTTCAACTCCCGAATCAAAATCTGACCTATCAACCGGAATTCGCCAAAATTCCAACTTCGCCAATTCAAGCCTATTTCTACTCCGGACCTCCGAATTCAATTCTGATCGCTCTGATAAGTCAACAATGATCCCCCAAAGCTAACCAAACCATCAGAATTCAAGTCCGAGCCCTTTAACTCACAAGTCAACATCCGGTTGACTTTTTCAAACTATTCCTTCATCAAAGAGACTATTTGTCGCATTTACTACCAAACTCGATACGAATTGACTCAAATTCACCAAACATACATACTGAAACATGAACAAGCATATAACGGGGAAAATAGGATGGTAACTCATGTGATGACGAATCGGGTCATCACATTCTCCCCAACTAAAAAAATGCTCGTCCTCGAGCGGGTCAAGAAACATACCTGGAGTCTCAAATAAGTGGGGATATCTACTTCGCATCTCCTGCTCGCTCTCCCAAGTAGCCTCCTCCACGGGCCGACCTCTACATTGCACCTTTACTAAAGCAATATCCTTGGACCTCAACTTTTAATCCTATCGACCCAGAATAGCCACCGGCTCCACATCATAAGATAGATCACCATCAAGCTGATTCGTACTGAAGTCCAATACATGAGATGGATCCCCGACATACTTCCGGAGCATAGACAAATGGAATACTGGATGCACACTGGACAAGCTGGGTGGCAAGGCTAGCTCATATGCCACATTCCCAATCCTCCTAAGTATCTCAAAATGGCCAATGAACCTGGGACTCAGCTTCCCTTTCTTCCCGAACCGCATAACACCTTTCACGGGAGAAACTTTCAACAAGACCCTCTCGCCAACCATGAAAGACACATCTCGAACCTTACGGTCCGCATAACTCTTCTGGCACGACTTTGCTGTACGAAGCCTCTCCTGGAGCAACTTCACTCTCTCCAAAGCATCTTGAACCAACTCAGTCCTTATCAATCTAGCCTCGCCAGGCTCAAACCATCCTACGTGAGATCTACACCGTCTACCATACAACGCCTCATACGGGGCCATCTGAATACTTGACTGATAATTGTTATTGTTGGAAAACTCTGCAAGTGGCAAAACCTCATCCCATGAACCTCCAAAATCGATCACACGGGCACACAACATATCCTCCAAGATTTGAATAGTGCACTTTGACTGCCCGTCTGTCTGAGGATGAAATGATGCGCTCAACTCTACCTGCGTACCCAACTCCTGTTGAAATGCTCTCTAGAACTGAGAAGTGAATTGAGTGCCTCTATCTGATATAATAGACACTGGAACCCCGTGTAATTTGACAATCTCACGAATAAAGATCCATGCTAACCGCTCCGATGAGTAAGTAGTACATACAGGAATGAAGTGTGCGGATTTGGTCAGCCAATCAACAATCACCCACACTGAATCAAACTTCCTCGAAGTCCGAGGGAGACCACTCACAAAATCCATGGTAATCCTATCATGACCCGCATTTCCCACCATCGGGAGTCATGATAGCGCCTACTAGTGGAAGCTAGGCAAGCCGACTGTTACTTACATTATTAATTAGTTACAATTATCTTCTTAAGACTTTAAATAAAATCATATAATTACAGCAAAATAATTAAACTTAGCGGAAGAGTTAGTCAATTTTATCAAATATGATAAAGAAAACCCAAACATGATACACTACCCAAGACTGGTGTCACAATACTCACGAACTTCTAAGAATAATACACATAATTGTCTGAAAGAAATATAAGTTGTTTATCTCGAATACATGAGATAACAGAATGAAATACATAGATATAAGAGACAACGGGTCCTGCGGACGCCTGCAAAGCTACCTCGTAGTCTTAGTAGTCGGAATATCCACAATCGTGCTACTGCCGCTGCTGCTGTACGTAACCTGTATCTGCGCAAAAAGAGCGCAGAGTGTAGTATCAGCACAACCGACGTCATGTGCTGTTAACTGCCTGGCCTATCCCGGCGAAGTAGTGACGTGACTATGGCTAGTCACCCACATAAACCTGTACAATTGAGATATATATATATACATATACAACAACAGAAAATGTTATCGAATGTTTATAAGGAAAGAATCTGCTCTGAAATAAAAGTCGATAACTCACAATATCTAGAGTAATCTGATTAACGGAACAAATCTTACTTTCATGTCTCAATTCATTTTTCATTTCATATCTTGTGGTAGGCGTACCACCCGCTCCCAAATGTAACAATAGGCTACCGGCAACTATGGACAATGCCAAGATTCAAATCACTTTGTGGTCAGCGTGCCACACGAACCCATTTCTTTTCATATAAGTGGTCGGCGCGCCACACGATCCCAACTCCTCAATATGAAAGCGGTCGGCATACCACACGATCCCAATTCTTTAATATATAAGTAGTCGGTGTGCCACATGATCCCAATTCTTTAATAATGTATATTACCGGCATTAAGCCAATAATCTCTAATCAACAGTGAGTGTATAAAAGTATTACCGGTATTAAACCAATAATCTTCAGTTCAACAATATTTATATTACCAGTATAAAACCAATAAATGACAATAAGTCAACCATATATCCTCATTACCTGTGTAATACCAATAACTCTTACTCAACAATTTATATGTATTTTACCGGTATACAACCAATAAATGACATTGAACCTACGATTTATCTCCGTTACCGGTATAACACCAATAACTCTTAATCAACAATTCATACATAACTCAATTCCTATTCCCTCAAGCTAGGATAGAACAAACACTTACCTCAAATGTTTACGAATAACTCAATCCGTAGCAATGCCTTTTCCTTTCCAATTTGGCTCCAATCCAATCGTATCTATACATAATTAACTTAATATCATCAATTCTACTTAACAAACTAGTTCACATGGCTAAATATAAGTTTTACAACGTTCTATCCAGAATAGTAAAAATAGACCCCGGGCTACATGATCGAAACTCGAGTTTCGAACCACAATAAATTCACCCAATCATCCATGAGTTCAAACTTCCAAGTCTATAAAATCAAAATTTCGATCAAATCACACATCGCAGTATACAATATATAATTTTTCTCAAATTGGACCTCAAATTGAGGTCAAAATCCCAATTTTTATGAAAACCTAAGTTCTACCCAAATCCCCCATTTTTACCCATGAAAAACCTTAAATTGAAGATGAAAACATGATAGATGATGTTAAAGTTTGAAGAAATTGAGTAAAAGTTGACTAACCAATGATTTGGAGAAGAGGGAGTTCATGAAAAATCGCCAATGGGTGTTTTGGGTTGTGAAATATGAAAAAATAAAGCTGGAAATCGTGATTTACAGGTCTCTGTGTTCGCATTTGCGAGCAGGGGTTCGCGATTGCAAACCCCGACAAAATTCTGGGATTTGAGAAATAATCCAAGGATGGCAAGTTCGCATTTGCGAACTTTTGTTCGCATTTGCGAATCCAGGCAAAATCTGGGAAGTTCCCATTTGCGAACTTTTGTTCGAATTTGCGAATCCAGGCAAAATCTAGGAAGTTCGCATTTGCGAACATTTGTTCGCATTTGCGAATCCAGGCAAATTTGTGAACTCTGCAGGTCAGGTGCTGACAGTAACTTTCTAACTTGAAAAATTGATCTCATGGCCTATCCAAAATTCACCCGAGCCCTCGGGGCTCCAAACCAAATATGTACACTAACTTAAAAACATCATACCAACTTGCTTGCGTGATCAAATCGCCAAAATAACATCAAAATCAATGATTTGAGCCTTAAAACTCAAGATTTCATTCAAATTTTCATAACTCCCAAAATTTCCAATTTAAAGTCGTAACACGTCAAACGACGTCCGTTTTCAACCAAACTTTACAGTAAGCACTTAACCAACATATATGACACGTACCGGGCATCAGAACCAAAATACGAGCACGATACCATTACTTTTTAATATAATTTCGGTTTCATTTTCCTTAAACATTTTCAGAAAATAATTTAACAGAAAAATTCTTTTACCGAGGTTCTAGACCTCAGATTTCAATTCCGGGCACACGCCAAAGTTCTATATTTTTATACGGATTTACTGCGACCGTCAAATCACGAGCCAGGGTCCGTGTGACGACCCAAAGGGTCATCACTTATTTTATTAATAATTTCGAGCTTCCGAGGCCTTGAAAACCTCATTCTATGTTGCCTCGATTTACGTGCATGATCCGAGCATGTAGCCGGAAAGATTTTGTGATAGAAAATATGAATTCTATGAGAAATTTGGATAAAAATGATATTAATATTGATATGGTTGACTTCGGTCAACATTTTTGGTAAACGGATCCGGACTCGAGATTGGATGGTCCCGAGAGGTCCGTAGGAAAATATGGGACTTGGACATGCGTCCGGAGTCGAATTCTGAGGCCTAGAGCCCGAGTTATGAATTTTTATGTGAAATTGTTTTTGATGCAATTATTAAAGGAAATAAATTAATTGACCTAGGTATCGGGCTCGTATTTTGGTTCCGACGCCCGGTACAAGTCTTAAATATTATATATGTGATTTCTGTAAAGTTTGGTGACATTTGGATGTCGTTTGAGATGTTTTGGACCTTGAGTCCCAAGTTTGAAAGTTTTGAAAACTAAAGGTATGAAAATCATGCATTTGAGGCTTGATTTGATGAAAACGAGGTGATATTGGCGATGTGATCGCACGAATAAGTTCATAATGTGTTTTTGAGGTTGTGTACATGTTTGGTTTGGAGCCCGGGGGGCTCGGGTAAGGATTTGATAGGCCATTGGATGAAATTCTGAATTTTTGAACTGCTGGTTTTTCACCCAGTTGTTGGCTTCGCAATTGCGACGTATTTCTCGCAATTGCGAAGGGGACAGGCTCGCAAATGCGAACATTCATCGCAAATGCGAAGCCCCCTTTGGCCCAGCCTTGTTCGCAAATGCGAACAATTGTTCGCATTTGCGAAGATCCCCACTGCCAGCCTATGTTCGCAAATGCGAACAAAAGTTCGCAAATGCGAACATTCTCCAACACTGCCTTGGTTCGCAAATGCGAACCATTATTCGCAAATGCGAACACTGCCTTATACAGCATGTGTTCGCAAATGCGAACATTAGTTCGCAAATGCGAACCGTTCGCAAATGCGAACAAATGTTCGCAAATGCGAACTTCCCACCCTTGGCTTAATTTTCAAACTCCAGAAATTGGTCGGGGTTCGCAATTGCGAACCCATGTTCGCAAATGCGAACACAGAGACCTGAAAAACACGAATTTCAGTCATTTCTTCACATTTTACAAAACCAAAACACCATTTGCGATTCTTCAAGGATTTTCTTCTTCATCAAAGCAATTGTAAGTCACTTTTTACTTAATTCTTTCAATTCCTAACATCATTAAACATGTTTTTCATAAGAAATCAAAGATTTTCATGGTAAAATTCTTGTTTTTGTTAGAAAATAGGGTTTTTCATAAATTAGGGAATTGGACCTCGAATTGAGGTCCGATTTTGAAACAAATTGTATATTTGAACTCATGGAAGATTGGGTGAACTTATTTTGGTTCGAAACTTGAGTTTCGATTATGTGGGCCCGGGGTCGGTTTTTACTATTCATGGCAGAATGTTATAAAAGTTGTATTTGGTCTTAAGAATTAGTTTGTTGAGTAGAATTGATGATATTAAATCAATTGTGTATAGATACGGTTGGATTGGAGCCAAATTGAAAGAAAAGACATTTCCACGGAGTGAATTGTTCATAAGCATTCGAGGTAAGTGTGTGTTCTATCCTAGCTTGAGGGAATAGGATTATGTGTTATGTGTTATGTGATCGAGTGCGGTGTATGGGCTGTGGTGACGAGCATCCATACATTGGCGTCTAGTATGACCGTGAGTCGTTGGAAAATAATTATTTTGAGATATATTACAGATGAATTGTTATTGTTCTCCCTTGTTGGGACTTGTTGTGAAGATTATTATTGATTGCCCTTGATGGGACGGATTATGAATTACTGTTTCTTTCTTTACCCTTAACTGTGATTGTTATTTGGGTGAGGAAGAGTGATAATGCACGAAGGGTGATGCCGTGCCATGTTTATTTATTTATTTATGCACGAAGGATCATGCCGTGCCCTATTATTGAACCATGTACGAAGGATCATGCCGTACTATGGATGTGAGGATGAGAGTAAAAGCACGAAGGGTGATGCCGTGTACTTTATTTGTTTATTTGGTGAGGATGAGAGTAAAAGCACGAAGGGTGATGCCGTGCAACTGTTTGCTATTTCTTGATTTGATATTACTTGTGTTTCCATTATACCTTGTTTTCCTTGTGAACTTATTTGATTGTTATTTGGGTGAGGAAGAGTGATAATGCACGAAGGGTGATGCCGTGCCATGTTTATTTATTTATTTATGCACGAAGGATCATGCCGTGCCCTATTATTGAACCATGTACGAAGGATCATGCCGTACCATGGATGTGAGAATGAGAGTAAAAGCACGAAGGGTGATGCCGTGTACTTTATTTGCTTATTGGTGAGGATGAGAGTAAAAGCACGAAGGGTGATGCCGTGCAACTGTGTTTGCTATTTCTTGAATTGATATTACTTGTGTTTACATTACACTTTGTTTTTCCTTGTGAAATTATTAATTGTGGTTAATTGTTGAATTCTTTAAGATATTTCTTATGGTGTTAATACTTGATTATTTCTTGTTATTTTGTGGTACATATATATATATATTGAATTGCAC
>JASVEL010010685.1:0-81424 GCA_032618575.1 Nicotiana noctiflora | reverse complement strand
GCTATGAACAAACAAACCAATCTCTCAGAAGATGCCTTAAGGTTGAGAGTTTTCAAGTACTCCTTGGCCGGTGATGCTAGAAAGTGGCTTCAAAACTTGCCACCAAATTCAATCGGATCATGGCCTGAACTTGTCCGGGCATTCCTAGAAAAATGGTTCCCACAAAGCAAGAAATCTGAGCTTAGAGATAAAATATCTTTAAGCAACAACAAGGGGAGCACTTACATGAGGTGTGGGATCGCTTTAAACTTTGTTTGGTGAGGTCGCCAAATCATGGATTCCCTGACTCAATTTTGCTTGAGAAATTTTACATGGGTCTTGATCCCATGAACCAAGCCATTGAAAAAAATGCGGCGGATGGATCTTTTATGGATAAGTCTTTTGCTAGAGTAACTCAAATCTTCGACAAGATGGCCAAACATAATCAAGCATGGCATTCTGAGGATGCATCCGGTGGAATGGCTTATGGGTCTCCTTCTTTGACAACTTTGATCAAGTGATGAGTGGTGATTTTACCACTCATTTTAGCCTCTTTTCCTTAGCTTTTGTGTCGTCTTATGTATGCAGTGAGATTGTTTATAGTGGTTATTGTGAGATTTTCAGGTACGTGATGCTATGAGGTGTGTTGAATGGAATTTGGGTGTTTTTGACTGGAATTTAAGGGAAAAATGACTTCTGGGCAAAGTACTCTACGCGATCGCGGACACCATCATGCGATCGCAGAAGACCAGGCAGAAATACTACGCGATCGCAGAAGTTCTCACGCGATTGCAAAAGGAAAACACCTAAAGCTATGCGATCGCAGGAGTGGATCACGCGATCGCAGAAGACACATACGTGAAGTCACGCGATCGCAGTAATGGTTCACGCGATCGCGGAGGGTTAGACCACTGATCTACGCGATCGTGAGCCAAAACCCGCGATCGCGAGCAATTCCGGCATTTCACATATTTTTCAACCCAAATCATTTTTATACTCGTCCAAACAGACATGGCAGGGATCTCTTTCATCTCTCTGCATCTCTCATTATTTTCTTCACTTTTGGAACATCTTTTTACTTTTTGGCTTAGAGAGAACAAGTTTGGAGGCTAGGGTTTTGCACACACACTTGGGTCATGAAGATTAAAGCTCGTAGTTAAGTATTTCTTACCCATTTATGTTTATTTCTTCATTTCCTTGCTTTGTATTGTATATCTAAGTGTGTAGTATTTATTTCCAACACTTGAATCTTGTTTATGGGAATATTCATATTTAAAGTGTGGATTAAATACCTTGTTGTGCTTATGTATTGAATGATTTTTATATATTTATGAAGTTAGTTATTGTTACTTTAATTATTCTTGTTCCTTAATGTTTCCAAAGAGAATAGATAACTCTAGGACTTGCCCATTTACTTTGAATTAATTTTGGGAAAGATAATTCGGAGTTGGGAAAGATTAATTAACAAGAACTTGAGGCGTTAACCCTCACTTTATAGATTCGTCCTAGGGATAGGATTGAACTACTTGTAGCCTATCGGGTGTGCTTAATCTACTAATTATGATTAGGGATAATTCAATTAGGAAGTCTTGTTAGTCCTCGGAAGAATCTAATTAAGAATTATTATCCGTAGCTAATTAACATAAACTTGCTCATATTTGTAAAATCGTGAAATACATTGGATCATTACTTGAGTGTGATTCCAGATGCATTCATACTTGTAGCCATTAATCATTTTATTTTATTTTTAGGTTAATTTACATTTTTTCATTTAGATATAAACATTTTCCAAAACCCAAAATCTTAAGTGTTTGGCTTAGCGCGACTAGCGCTAATTTTCTTGCATTCCTAATCGCCTACATATTGTTCTCTGTGGGATTCGACCCCGACTCATAGTTGGGTAAATATATTGCATACGACCGTGTCTATTACTTTTTAGCGGTGGAATTGGACGTTACCAAAAATGGCGGAGTTTCCGGGGACACAATTTGGCGTAATTTAGGTTGTTTGAGAAGTAAGCGAAAGTGCTCTGGTCCAAACTTGTGAATATTTGTGTAATTATTTTTCTTACCTTTGGTCTATTTTTAGTGTTTGTTTCTTGTTTATTTTCTTAATTTAAAAAAAACAATATATATATATATATATATATACATATATATATATAATGAAAATTGGTCGGATGGTAGTTGTTCATATTTTGATGATCCTTGTCCTTATTGTGGAGGACCACAGTTATGGCAAAATTGTTTAAATTCTCCGGGGGTGGATTGTGCGCACAATTCCAAACCCATCAGTGGAGTATTTGTGATAAGTGTGGTTTCCAAAATGGTTATTGGGATGATTGTGCTTATTTTTTATTCCCTTCCCCAAGACCCTACTATGATGGTTCTATTTGTTTTGATGAGAATTATAGGGTTATGGAGGTGGAAGAATTTGAGCATGGTCAAAATGGAAAATTCAAGCTCATGTTGGAGTGTTTACTTGAAGAAGGAAACAAGGAAGAAAATGCCTTGGAACATCTTTTGGAGACTAGTCTCCAAAATGGTTTAGTACTTGAAAGGTTACACTCAAAAATGGATGAAATGATCGAAGGCTCAAGGGCTCAAAAAGCCTCAAACGTAAATGAAAACCAAGAATCCTTCTTGGATGTTGAAAATGAAAATCCTTCCTTGGAAATTGATCAAAACCAAGAAGAATTCTCTAATGCCCAAAATGAAAGAACAATGCTCATATTGGAGACCATTCTTGAAAATGAGTAGAAGCGCAACTTTGCACTCGAGGACTTGAAACAATGCATAAATTACAATGGTGAACACATCCATACTTTGGAGGATCAAATGCAAAATTTTGGTTGAGGCGCACTATGACCAACATCATATTTGTGCGGATGAAAGCCAAGAAGAGTCCAACTCCGAGGAAGAGAGTAAGCTTTACTTTGAGGAGTCAAGAATTGAACATCCGCCAACCAACTCAATGAGTGTTGTTGATGCCGGCAAAAACATGGAATTGGAGTCAACCGGTGTGAATGCTAATGTGCTTGATGTTGACTCTAATCCGGGGGAAAAAGAGGATGTCAACATAGAAGAATTGCAAAGTGTAGGCTTAAAGTCACATTCCAAGCATTTTTCAACATTGGAAGTGTGTGGCGACACGGAAGTTTAACCACATGAATCAATGAAGGAGTGCGAGGAGGAACAACTTTGGCCATACATTTTACAGTTTGAGGAGGCAAGAAATCAAAACGACATTCCTCACTTGAAAGGCAAGAAGTTCAAAATGAAAATTTTAAGCATTGGCTCGAACATCCAATTACCACCCCCCATCGCTCGTGGTCATAAGCTTGATTCCAAGCTTGGGGCTCAATTCATATCATCCAAGTGGCGAGAAAAGTGGTAATGTTGTATGTATCGTGCCACGACGTTAAATACGGCACTTGGTGGGTGGAAACCCATCAGTTTTTCAAAATTTTTCATCATTTTGCAAATTTACTTTTTTAGAATTGCTTGGGATATTATTTTTGATAAATCTACCAAGTTTGAGAATTTTTGGAGTTGATTTGAGCAGGTCGGGATATTCGGGCAGACACAAACTAGTAGCTGAAGAAATCTTCCAGAAAAACCAATGAATCGCGATCGCGATAAACCTCACGCGATCTCGTAAGGTAAGCTCTTGGCCAACACATCGCGATCGCAGAAACAAGGATGCGATCGCATGATTGGGTAATTTTGTGAACTGCGATCGCAGTAATATCCACGCGATCGCGAAGCATTGCGGCAGTCTCAGACTTGAAATAGACTGGAATTGCAAAAATTGTGCCCAATCTCATTAAAATAAAAGAACACACCCCCTGCTCCCATTTTTTGCTCCGAAAAGCTCACCAAGAAATCAAATTGGTTTAAATTCAATCGCATAAATCTTGCATTGCTCTCTCAGGTATGTTACTCCCCTACCCCTAAAGCTTGTTTACTGTATTTTAATGGTAAGTTAGGGTGTGGGCTGCCCTATTTTTCAAAAGCTGGGGTTTAAAATTGGTTATGGTATGAAAAGCCATTATTGAATCTCTTTTCATGCTTGCTTGCTGTGAGTGGTTGGTTGAGAGAAAGGGAGTTTTTGTATGCAAAATTTTGGGGCAAACACGCATGCTTTGTTGGTGTAAAATGACTCTTAATAATCAAGCACATCAGTTGTTCAAAGAAATGCCCCAAAGACACTGGTTCTGGGCGAGGAAGAAGAATACCGCGATCGCGATGACCAATTCCGCGATCGCGTAGGTTAAATTCTGGCTGTTCAAAAACTTACACATCTCGATCGTGTGAATGCCCTTGCGATCGCAATAGGTTCCCAACACTTTACTCTCCGCGATCGCGTGACATTGTCTGCGATCGCGTGACTTTAACTGACTTTCCTCTCCGCGATCGCCTGACTATGTCTGCGATCGCGATTCACAACTGCCCAGTGCACTAACCAGTAGCTTCACATATTCTGCCTCGAAAGCTTTCTAACCAATTTATTTGGCATAATTACCTCTAAATGCAATGCTGAAAGTTACTATATGTTTGTTTGACATGAAAACTTTGTGTGTAGGTATTTTGAGCTAAAAAATGGACTCGGCGACTAATGAAAATGTGCAACAATGTGCCGAACAAGTGGCAACTGAGGAGTATTATGATACTGCCACATTTTCCTCACGCATGTTCTATTAACGCTATGACAAACAGCTTTCCAAAAGCATGATAAGGGAAAGAGGCATACAATTGGTCAACCTGGAGGATCGATGGCTTGAATTCCATGGCAGGCAGCTTGCTAGTGGCTGGAAATGCTTCGCCGAAGAGCCCGGTCCAGCCAACTATGAGGTTGTCCGAGAATTCTATGCAAATGCTGTAGAGACAGACTTCAACAATGAGTTGGTGGCCACTGTCAGAGGTTGCGAAGTCCGTTTAAGTCCAGAGAGGATCAATGCCTATTACAACCTTGCAAATGTCGATAATCAGGTGTACTAGGAGAGAGCCAAAGAGTTGGGTAGCCAATGGTTCGTCACTCACTTGCACGATGGGCAGGTACCTAAATGGATCAAGAATCACACCAGGATCGAATCTTCCGAATTCACTGCGGAGGCCAAGACTTGGCTCTCCATAATCTGTACTCGCATCATGCCTTCAAAGAATGAATCAGAGGTGACACCTGAGAAGGCAAAGGTGATTTGTGCACTTCTGGAGGGGATGCAGGTAAATGTAGGGAAACTCATTGTTGATGAAATAGCTGAGGTGGTGGCAGAGCGGACCAAGAGCTTGTTCTTTCCATCATTGATAACCCACCTATGCTATGAGGCTGCAGTACAACCCAAACCTACTGAAAATGAAAAGCCTCCAGAGAAGCTTATCCATCCCCTACTAAAGTCAAGAGCAGGAGTGCCACCAAAGAAGAGACGAATTGATGTAGCATTTCCCAGTTTTGGCCGGTTCACAGAAATAGAGATTAATGAAGATGCCTCCAGTACTTCCACAACCATCATTCCACTCGAGGAGGGACCTCTTACTCTCAGGTATATCTCTCGACAGGTTTATGGTATGGACACTCATGTACGACAGCTTGTAGCTGGTCTTCCGTTTGGACCATCCGGAGAGAGCACCGCTGCAGGCCCATCTGGCTCAGAAAGGCTCCCCACATTGTCTGACCTCGCAAAGGAGCAACAGAGCATCAAAGCAAAGCTGAGAAAAATTGAAAGAAGGCAACGGAAGCATAGAGAGCATGAGAGGAAGAAAAGCAAGTTCCTCAACAAGATCATGAGCACGTTGCGCAAATTCTGTGGACCTGATGAGAAAGAGGATGATGACTTTGAGCTTGAGCCTCCCAGTTCCTCCAGTGGAGAGTGACACCATTCAGGGAGCACCTCCTTTATTTTTTCTTGAATTGCATAATTGCATTGGGGACATTGCAATATTCTAACTTGGGGGTGGTCCTTGGACATTGCAATATTTTCTTAAACATTGAAGCATGGATTAGTTGTGTAGCCTTGAACTTGGGTGGATATGTATTTTGTTAGTAGTAAATCATTGTTAGGTACTATCTTTCTTGTGGATTATTTTTTTTAGTAGCTTCTTTAATTTTTGTTATATTTGTAGTAGTTGTTATTTTCCTTTTCTTAAATAAAATTTCCTTGGGTTTTCTTCATGCTACGGTTCTTTCCCAAGGATCAATTTAGTGAACCGGGTGACTTTTCCCGATGAGAGATAGTGTGACAACCTTCTGAAGGGAATTAGTCTTGTTTTTTTAGGATAAGGCTTTTGGATTATTTGGTACCAATAAAATTAGCCTCTTGTATGTAAATTATGAATTAAGAATACCCCTCCAAAAATTTGTATTAAAGTGTTAAAAACAAGTAAGTTGCATGGTGTAAAACAATTTTGGTGATAAATTGTTGGCTCTTTTAGTGACTCTTAGCTCACTAGTTTGATAGAATTGATTCGTCTTCATTAATTCATGTGCCATGTGTGTTAGCGAGTGTTGAAATAAATCTTGTGTTTACTTCCATCATCAAGAACTTGCCCGGTTAGTTTTTCAATGCTAATGATAGTGCATTTGGTTGGAAGAATGATCTTAGGCATTCTTTGTTTTAATTTTAAAACCTCTTTAGCCTTTCAAGCCTACCGTTGCATAAATAATGTCACTAGTACCCATTTTGAGCCTTTAAACCTTTCTTTGGCCAACTCATTACAAACCTTTCCCTTTTTTGTAAAATAATTTCCTCTCTTGAACCCGTCCCTCCTTGAACACTAGGAATGAGGCTAAAAGCCTAAGTTGGGGGTGGTGTCAAAATGGAGATTGGTAAGGTTGTGCATTGAGTATAAGACCACATGCCACAAAGTATTTGTATTAAAGTATTCAAGATGCAAAAGAAAAAAAAAAGTTAGTCTTTACATATATGTGTAAATATGTACATTGTGGAGCCTTGAATAAAATTTGGGAGAGGTATGTAAGGTGGTTCTATATTGGGAACTAGATGCCAATGAGGCTATGTGAGTTAAAGAGAGTCAAAATACAAAAGAATGAAACTTGTGAGTAGTGTTCAAGGAGGATAAAGTCACATGTACCCAAATGCTTATCCAACCTTCCCTAAACGTACATTACAAGCTTAAAAAGTCCTTATGGGACCTCCAACTAAGCATTCTTGAATAAGCGAAGAATTAAAATAAGGGCAAGCTTATGGTATGATGTGTCGTAACACTTGAAGCTTCTTTGTGAGAGCGAGTGTTTTCAAAACCTTTGTCCTTTGTGTTGTGTCGTAAAGATATTGTTCTTTGTTGGGACTTTCTTTCTTGTGAGGGCGCATGAATTAGAGAAGACCGGTGGAATTGTTATAGTGAACTAGTGCCCTTGAGTCACTCATTGAGGCTTATTTTTGTCACTTGATTGTTTTGGAACTCCCTTGCACATTGTTGAAGTTGATTGTTTTTAAGAGGGAGTTATTTGAAAAAGATATACATACTTGAGCATAATTGTCAGTACCAACCAAATCCATAAGTATGTTGTTTAAATGAGAGAATGTGATATGTACATGATAGCAATGCCACTTGTATTTTAAATGGTGAATCCTCATTGAAGTTTTGAATTTGATATGCTTGAGGACAAGCAAAAGCTTTAAGTTGGGGGTGTTGATGAGTGGTGATTTTACCACTCATTTTAGCCTCTTTTCCTTAGCTTTTGTGTCGTCTTATGTAAGTAATGAGATTGTTTATAGTGGTTATTATGAGATTTTCAGGTACATGATGCTATGAGGTGTGTTGAACGGAATTTGGGTGTTTTTGATTGGAATTTAAGGGAAAAATGACTGCTGGGCGAAGTACTGTACGCGATCGCAGACACCATCACGCGATCACAGAAGACCAGGCAGCAATACTACGCGATCGCAGAAGTTCTCACGCGACCGCAAAAGGAAAACACCTAAAGCTATGCGATCGCAGGAGTGGATCACACGATCGCAGAAGACACATATGTGAAGTCACGCGATCGCAGTAATGGTACACACGATCGCGGAGGGTTAGACCACTGCTCTACGCGATCGCGAGCCAAAACACGCTATCGCGATGTGTTGCATCTGGGCCAGTTCTGGGAAATTCCAGCATTTCACATATTTTCACCCCAAATCATTTTTATACTCGTCCAAATAGACATGGCAGGGATCTCTTTCATCTCTTTGCATCTCTCATTATTTTCTTCACTTTTGGAACATCTTTTTACTCTTTGGCTTAGAGAGAACAAGTTTGGAGGCTAGGGTTTTGCACACACACTTAGGTCTTGAAGATTAAAGCTCGTGGTTAAGGATTTCTTACCCATTTATGTTTATTTCTTCATTTCCTTGCTTTGTACTTGTATATCTAAGTGTGTAGTATTTATTTCCAACACTTGAATCTTGTTTATGGGAATATTCATATTTAAAGTGTGGATTAAATACCTTGTTGTGCTTATGTATTGAATGATTTTTATATATTTATGAAGTGAGTTATTGTTACTTTAATTATTCTTGTTGTTTAATGTTTCCAAAGAGAATAGCTAACTCTAGGAATCGCCAATTTACTTTGAATTAATTTTGGGAAAGATAATTCGGAGTTGGGAAAGATTAATTAACAAGAACTTGAGGCGTTAACCCTCACTTTATAGATTCGACCTAGGGATAGGATTGAACTACTTGTAGCCTACCGGGTCTGCTTAATCTTCTAATTGTGATTAGGGATAATTCAATTAGGAAGTTTTGTTAGTCTTCGGAAGAAGCTAATTAAGAATATTATCCGTGGCTAATTAACATAAACTTGCTCATATTTGTAAAATCGTGAAATACATTGGATCGTTACTTGAGTGTGATTCCCGATGCATTCATACTTGTTTCCATTGATCATTTTATTTGCTTTCTAGGTTATTTTACATTTTTGCATTTAGATATAAACATTTTCCAAAACCCAAAATCTTAAGTGTTTGTCTTAGTGCGACTAGCGATAATTTTCTTACATTCCTAATCGCCTACATATTGTTCTCTGTGGGATTTGACCCCGACTCATAGTTGGGTAAATATATTGCATACGACCGTGTCTATTGCTTTTTAGTTGTGGAATTGGACGTTATCATCAAGGAAAGGAAAGAGAGAGACCAAATCATTGCGGGGTTGGCTACTAATGTCAATGTGTTGACCAAGATGTTTACAGAAAATCAAACAAAGAAAGTCAACGTTGTCGAGGACATGTCCAATCCGAGTGAAGATTTTGAAGAGGCGAATTACATCAACAACCCCCAAGGAGGAGGGTATCAAAGGCAATACTATCAAGGTCAAGGAGCATAAAACCAATGGAGGCCAAACCCGCAAGGGCAAGGAAACCAACATTGGAGGTATGACCAAGGTAGTTCACAACAAAGAAATTGGGGCAACAACAACAACAATTTTTCTAACCGGAGTGAAAATCGTTATGTTCCTCCAAAAGGACAACATTCGAACCAAGGGTCCTCAAGTGATTCAAAATTGGAAGCTATGCTAGAGAGAGTGCTACAAAATCAAAAAGTCTGATGCTTCATTGAGGAACATGACCGAGGTCGTTGGCTCTCATACCACTTCCATCCAAAAGTTGGAAATGCAAATGACAGATCTTTCCAAGGAACAAAACCCCAAGCAAAAGGGAACACTACCTAGTGACACGATTGCAAACCCAAGAGGTAGTGGAAGTGGTCCAACCTCTCATGTCATGGCAATCACCACTAGGAGTGGAAAAGTGCTACTTGGAGAGAAGGAACACATAGTTGAAGATGTGCAAGCACACGGTTGAGGGTGAAGAACAAGAGGTTATTGAAGTTGAAAAGCAAAAAGTTGTTGTGGTTGACAAACCAAAAGTTGTTGAAATTGAAAGAATTCCGGAAAAGGCTAGAGCACAACAAGAAGATCGAGAAGAGGAAAAGGAAAAGGGGAATGAGTCATCAAAACCTCTTCCACCTATTCCTAGACCTCCTCATCCATTCCCTCAAAGGCTAGCAAGGAAGATTGATGATAGCAAGCTTGAAAAGTTCTACGATATTCTCAAACAATTGACGGTGAACATACCTTTTGTAGAAGCTTTTCAAGAAATGCTAGGGTTCGCTAAGTACTTGAATGATTTGATCACTAAAAAGAATACCTCAAAGCATGATGTGGTAAGCATGACTCACAGGGTAAGCTCTATCATTGCTACAACCCCGGTTCAAAAGAAGGAGGATCCGGGGGCCTTTACTATACCTTGTACTATTGGGACGCGTGAATTTGCAAGGGCCTTATGTGACAATGGTGCTCGCATCAACTTAATGCCACTAAACATCTTTAAGCAAGCGGGATTGGGTATGCCTAGACCTACAAGTATGAGATTGCAAATGGCCGATCGTTCCATTAAGCGACCGGTCGGAATTGTGGATGATGTACTAGTGAAAGTGGGGAAATTCCATTTACCCGCGGACTTTGTGATTCATGATTGTGTTGTGGATAAAGAGATCCCTATCATTTTGGGAAGACCATTCTTGGCTACGAGCCGAGCACTCATGGATTCTGAGAGAAATGAGATAAAGTTCCTGGTGAATGATGAAGAAGTCACTTTTCAAGCTAGCAAGGGCATGAAGCTACCCCATGAATATGAGAGCATCTCAATGATAGAAGCGGTTGATGAGGTAGAGGATGCCGTGGAATTGAAAATGGAAGAACAATGCCTTGGTGAGGCATTAGCGGCAATCATAGTAAATTTGGATGGGGAAAACATGGATGGGTACATAGAATCGATGAATGCATTGGAGGGTCTTAGATCCTATACGTACACGCCGTCAAAGCTTTCTCTTGACTTAGAGAATAGAGCTACTCCCCCCGCCAAGCCATCAATCATTGAGCCACCACAATTAGAGCTCAAACCACTCCCTTCGCATTTGAGGTATAAATTTCTTGGCTCTAATGATACTTTACCCGTAATTGTATCTTCTTTGTTGAATGATGTGCAGGTAGAGCAATTATTGGAAGTCCTAAGGGAGCACAGGCTAGCAATTGGTTGGACAATTGCCGACATTCGTGGCATTCTCGCGGGTATTTGTGAACACAAAGTTCAATTGGAGAATGACACCAAGCCATGTGTGGAGCATCAAAGGCGACTAAATACTTCAATGCAAGAAGTGGTGAAAAAGGAAATTATCAAGTGGTTAGACGCCGGAGTTGTCTACCCAATCACCGATAGTTCTTGGGTGAGCCCAGTACAACGTGTGCCAAAGAAGCAGGGCATAACCTTGATTGAAAATGAAAAACATGAGCTCATCCCTACTAGAACGGTGACCGGGTGGAGAGTGTGCATGGATTATCCGAAACTCAACAATGTAACTTGCAAGGATCATTTCCCTATGCCTTTTATTGATCAAATGCTTGATCGGCTAGCGGGAAGAGCCTTTTATTGCTTTCTTGATGGATACTACGGCTACAACCAAGTAAATATTGATTTGGAAGATCAAGAGAAAACAACCTTCACTTGTCCTTATGGGACATTTGCTTTTAGTCGGATGCCATTTGGGTTGTGTAATGCTCCGGCGACCTTTCAAAGATGCATGATGTCGATATTTTCCGATATGGTGGAAGATTTTCTAGAGGTTTTCATGGATGACTTCTCTGTTGTTGGTGATTCCTTTGAGCATTGTCTTGCAAATCTTAGACAAGTGCTCAAGAGATGCGAAGAAACGAATCTTTTGCTCAATTGGAAAAAATGGCACTTCATGGTGGATGAAGGTATTGTGTTGGGGCATATGATTTCTAAACATGGCATTGAAGTTGATCGGGCAAAGATCGAAATCATTTCTAAACTTCTTCCACCAAATTCAGTGAAAGGTGTTCGAAGCTTTCTGGGCCACGCCGGATTCTATTGGAGATTCATCAAGGATTTTTCCAAAATTGCACACCCAATGTGCAAGATTCTTGAAGAGGATGCAAAATTCATGTTTGATGACAAGTGCTTCAAAGCGTTTGAGGAATTAAAATTGAGGCTTACCACGGCACCCATTATTGTCACTCCCGATTGGACTCTTCCTTTTGAACTCATGTGTGACGCTAGTGCTGTACCTATTGGAGCAATGCTAGGTCAACGCCACAACAAGATACTTCATCCGGTCTATTATGCAAGTAAAACTCTCAATGGGGCACAAATGAATTACACTTGTCACTGAGCAAGAGCTTCTTGCCATTGTGTATGCTTTTGAAACATTTCGGGCCTATTTGTTGGGGTCCAAGGTGGTGGTCTACATGGATTATGCGGATCTTTGATACCTCATGGAAAAGAAAGATGCAAAGCCTCGACTAATTCTGTGGGTTCTCTTGTTGCAGGAATTTGACTTTGAAGTAAACAATCGCAAAGGTACTCAAAACCAAGTTGCAGACCACTTGTCAAGGCTTGAGGAAGCAGGGAGGCCTAAAGAAGAGCTTGACATAAATGATGCTTTCCCCGATGAACAATATTGGCACTTTCCAACACCTTTGCTCCTTGGTATGCCGACATTGCAAATTACTTGGTGAGCGAGGTCATTCCGGAAGGGTTAGAACCTCATCAAAAGAAAAAATTCTTGAGGGATTGTCGGCAATACTACTGGGAGGAGCCTTATTTCTTTTGAGTGTGTGCTGACAACATCATTCGAAGGTGCGTACCAGAGGTAGAAATCATGCCGATCCTCAAGGCATGTCATGACTCACCGGTTGGAGGACATCATGGAGGCAATAGATCTGCGGCAAAGATTCTTGAATGTGGCTACTATTGGCCTTCCATATATCATGATGCAAACCAATTTGCAACTTGTGAGCAGTGTCAATGGTAAGGTTCAATCTCCAGAAGGCATGAAATGCCTATGCAATATGTGTTGGAGATAGAAATCTTTGATGTGTGGGGAATTGATTTCATGGGCCCCTTTGTGAGTTCCTATGGGATGAAGTATATTTTGGTGGCTGTGGACTACATCTCAAAATCGGTTGAAGTCGTTGCCTTACCAAACAATGAGGTGAGGAGTGTGACCGCCTTTTTGAAGAAGAATATATTCACTCGGTTTGGCACTTCTGCAACAAAGCATTCACAGGGTTACTTGAGAAATATGGGGTGAAACACAAGGTGGCTACACCATACCATCCGCATTCGAGTGGTCAAGTTGAGGTCTCAAATCGAGAGATCAAGAGTATCGTAGCCAAGACTGTGAACGCCAACAGAACTGACTGGTCCAGAAGATTAAATGATGCATTGTGGGCCTACCGCACGGCCTGCAAGACTCCTATCGGTACTTCTCCCTACCGACTCATTTTTTGGAAAGCATGCCATATATCGGTTGAACTGGAGCACAAGGCCATGTGGGCACGAAAGAAGCTCAATTTAGAATATGCGGAAGCTGCAAACTTGAGATTGATGCAACTAAATGAACTAGAGGAATTTCGATTCCATGCATGTGAGAGCGCAGCGGTATACAACGAGCGGATGAAATTTGTTCATGTCAAAAAGATGTAGAAAAGAGAGTTCAAGACGGGTGACGTCGTCTTACTCTTCAACTCATGATTAAAATTGTTTCAGGGCAAATTGAAATTGAAATGGTCCGGCCCCTTTAAAGTGGTGAGTGTATCGCCACACGGAGCTATAGAGTTAGAATCTACTGACGGGTCTCGGACATTTAAAGTAAATGGCCAACGCATCAAACACTACTTGGGTGTTGATGGTGAGAAGAAGGTGATAGAGCAGCTGGCTCTACAAGATGGACCTTGCCCGTCAAAAGGATGAAATTGGAGAAATCAGTCCCATCGTGCCGCAACGTTAAATCAAGCGATGCATGGGAGGCAACCCATGGGTGGTAACACCGTCTTTGAATTTTGAATTTTCTTTGTTCATTTATTTCCTTGACATCTGTGAAATGTAGGGAACCCAAACAATGATAATATTTGGTGGATGCACCCATGGAAAGAAATGCGGAAGAAGGAGGGTAGAAATGTTGTACAAATGCGACCGCATAATTGATTTGCGGACCGCAAATCTACCGCAGACCTAACCAGTGAGCCCTCTAAATTGGAAGTTGCAATGCATCCATTCTGCGGTCCGCATATTAGTTGTGCAATCATAAAATGGACCGCAAAAGTGACTCTAAGAAACCTACACGTCGCAGCAATATGCGACTATTATGCGGACAACAAATCAGCTCTGCGATCGCATAATGGTCCGCAGAAGTGGCGTCGCAAAAGTGTGTAACTCCCCCAGGTACGTTCCTAAAGACCCTACACTACAGAACAAAAAAAAAGGAGAAAAACAAACAAAAGAAAAAGAGTAGAATAACAAAAAGAAAAAGAACGAAAAGAGGCAAAGTCGAACCGGCACTCCAGGCATCATCCTGTTAATCAATAGCATTATCAACATCTGGTATGTGTACTGTTTCCCCCCATCTCCATTGTTTAAATATTTTGAGGGAAAAGCTGTGGAAACTGGTTGTGAGCTTAACAGCATTGCTAGGGTAGTAATGAATTGGACGTTGGGGTAGGATTTGGTTGAAGATTGGGCACCCATGGCTGAACAGTTGAACTGTTGCATTAATTTGCTCAGTTTTGCGGTCCGCATATCTAAAATGTGAACCGCATTGTTGTCGCGAACCAAGCCCTAGGTCAGATGAAGAAGACAACTTATGCGGTCACTATGCGATCGCATTACCACTTTGCGGTCTACAAAGTGACCGCATAGTTGTCACCTTGGTAGCCCTCTCAAGCAATGAAATGTGCGATCGAGTATGCGGCCGCAAAATTAATTTGCGGTCCGCAAACCCAACGCAAAGTATAATAGTGAACTGGGAAATTTGGACTTTGCAAGGAGCCATTCTGCGATGAGTATGCGGTCCGCATAACCGTTATGCGACCGCATATATTATCGCAGAATGGGATGAGACTTCAGCAAAAAAAAATTGCGATGACTTTGCGGTCCGCAACCCTATTTTGTGATCGCAGAGTGCATCGCATCTTTGCTCTCAGTTAAATGTTTCCTATTCTCTACCCTACTGGCTATACTAACAATGCTCCCTTTGCAGAAATGGCTCAAAAATGACTTGCAAACAGGCCCCGTGCTGCTAAAAGGCAACGAGTGGACTCGCCACGATAAGCAAATGACCAACCTGAGGAAGCAGATACGCGGCCTGCAGTTGACATACATGCTGAGGCAAGGAGAAAGCAGGCTGCGGAATGACTTTCACATCATCTCCGCTTGGGCATTGAGGGGTCGAGGGATAAATATAAAGCCGGGCTTGAACAGAGAAAGCTCCTCCCTGAGAAGCAATTGAGCCTAAATGGAGTTAAAGAAAAGTACCCACACATCCTTACCAACATCAAGCGGAGAAACTAGATGAGATTCACTGACCCTCCGGCCAAATACAATGAATCCATCATTCGGGAGTTCTATGCCAATTATGGAGCTTCCCGGACCAAGCAGCATAAGAGGCAAAAGATGTACCTCGAGAAGGTGGAAGTTCGGGGTATCCCAGTCAAATGTAGTGCAAAAGCCATAAACAAATTGTTGGTCCCAGACTGGGACGGGGACACCTCCACATCTAAGTATAAAGCCAAATTTCACAACAGAGAGAGTGAAAGAAGCTGGATTGCCTCCGTCATCGCAACTGGAACCCCTGTATGGATACAATCGGGGAAAAAGATTTATAAGGAGAGCTTCTTAAGAGAAGGGAGATACTGGCTTCCATTTCTTGCATTCAGATTGATCCCAACGAATCGTGAGACAGACATCGCAATTGAGAAGGCCCTCATCATTGCTTGTATCATACAGGGCATTAAAGTGAATGTGGGAGAAATAATTTTCCAAGAAATGGGGAGAAGAGCAATGCAAGATGCCACTTCTCTTCCGTTCCCGTCTTTGATCACTGCTTTGTGCCATGAGGCCCAAGTTCCTGTTGACCTCTGAGATGTGACATGAGATGTGACAGGTCAGGAGCAAGGGATTATAGACATCAACCAACTTGCTGATGTAGTGATACCTCCTCCAGCAGTTGTTCAGGAAGACCTACTCTCCTCCCATCCCCCTATTGCTCATTATGATGCGGCACAATCTTCCACTCCTTCCACCGCTGCTCAGACTACCACTGCTACTGCCCAGCCTCATCTAACCACTCCGGCAGTCTTACAACTTGGTCTTTTAGCCAAACATGCAAACTCCAAAGTTGACCAGCTTGTTAAGACGTTCCCTAACTTAATCAAGCAGGCTCTCACTCCCATGCAGTTCGCCATAGCAGAGATTCAGCAAAAATAGATTGCATATGCTGAGCGACTGCAATAGTTTGAGTTGAGAGTGGAGAATCTAGAAAGGGGAGAAATGCCCGGTTTGCACGATCTCAAGACAGAGGTGGCCTCTATGAAGGTCGAATTTCAAAATGTGCAAAATCTGGACTTCGACATTTCATCCTTCTTTCCGGGAGCAGGTGACAAGAGTGCTAATGCGGTGCCTGATTTAGGCCTTGATTTCACCAACCTAATGGCCTTCCCTATCGTTCCTACTCCCGGAGACTCACAGGCCCCAGCTCCTCCTAGCCGTATTGATATTGCCTCTGATGAGGAAGCTGAGGGAGGTAGTGACGGTGATGAAGAAGAGGATGACTCGGGATTCTCCAGCGATGATGCTCCGTAGCATGTTGACAAAAGGAAGGCAGCCGCTCCAGCTTCACCTCAGGAGGATGATGCTGTGGATGTGGATGAGCGCGCTCAGCTTGAGGTGGCCTTTCAAAGATCATTGATTGACATAAGAGGCCCCACTGCTCATATAGAAGTTGAGGCATCTAGCAGCTCTCACATGTCGGCTGAGGTCATAACAGCCCCACCATCAGCTACAGTGCCAGCCTTGCTTTCTACATCAGAGCTTCCACCAGCAGCAGAGGTCGCACCCTCGACTATGCCCATGCCAGATACACAGGAGGGTGATCACCCAGGCACACAGCCAGTTGCCGACTCCCATAGCACTTAGTGTGCCTCAGGGAGTCTCTCCTCACACTTTGCACTTTTATTATCTGCATTGGGGACAATGCATCGTTCTAAGTTGGCGGTGGGGGTACTTTTGGGTGTTTTGATTTGATATTGCCATTTTTGTGCTTTTGTGTATCAAACTTGTACAACTTTGATCTATAAAGCAGTGTATATACAATGTTTTGATCTTTCAATACTTGTTTATGATTTGTTAGCCAATCAAATCTTCTTGGTTTTTCTTTGTCTGATTCTTTTCCAAGAGTGTAATAGTAGAATCAGAACCTCGTGTGTAAATCAATGTGACCAGTTTAGTGAAATTGTTCAGCGCCAAGCATGCATAATTGTACATAGCACATATCCTTCTATAGTCATCTTTCTCAACTCGTCCCAATGACAGATAGATTGACGACTGTCTTAAGGGAACTCGTCTCTATGAACAATCTTGTGAATTTAAGGCTCACTTTGTGACTCTATAGCGACCCATAAAAGCTTGAAATTGCAAAGTAGTTGCTCAAAAGTTCTAAACAATGTGAATTAAGCAGTTCAAGTACGATGTGTGTACGTGAGTTTTATTTTTCTACTTCTATATAGTTCTTGTGTCCACTTTTGTCATCTAGAACTTGCATGGTTGGTCTTTCAATACTAATGATAGTATGTCCGATTGGAGGAATGATCTTAGTCATTTGTTGTGTTAATTTGAAACATCTCTCTAGCTTTTTAAGCCTACCATTGTGTAGATAATATCACTAGTACCCCTCTTTGAGCCTTTAAAACTTTCTTTGGCCAACTCAGTACAAACCATTTCCTTTTTGCAAAATGATCCCCTCTTTTGAACCCATCCCTCCTTGAACATTGAAAATGAGGCTAAAAGCCTAAGTTGGGGGTGGTGTCAAAGTGAAATAGGCAGGGTTATATATTGAGTCTAAGACCATATACCTCTTAGTGCGTATTAAAGAATTCAAGCTCCAATAAAGTATTCAAAAAAAAAAAAAATTAATAAACAAAAATGCAATTATACAGTGTGGAGACTTGAACAAAATTGGGAGAGGTATGCAAGGTGGTTCTATAATCGGGATCTAGATGCCAATGAGGCTATACGAATTAAAGAAAACCAAAATGCAACAGAATGAGACTTGTGAGTAGTGTTCATGGAGGATGAAGTCATATGTACCCAAATGCTTACCTAACCTTCCCTAAACCTACAGTACAAGCCTAAAAAGTCCTTATGGGACCTCCAACCGATCATTCTTGAAGAAGTGGCGAATTAAAATAAGGGCAATCCTATGGTATGACATGTTGTGGCACTTGAAGTTCCTTCTGAGAGTGAGTGTTCTTTTTGACTTGTCCTTGTGACTATTGTAAATATGGTGAGTATAGGACATCATTTCTGGTGAGAGTGCATGAAATGCATAATTTACTTAAGTTAAGCCTTTAGAGTCTAATGCAAATGCATTCAGCTGAGGGTAACATTTAGTCACAATGTGAGGCTCAAAGCTTGCATGATTGGTCTGTCATTACATGCTTGCTCTTAGTCAAGGAGGAGTGGAGCGATTATATCAATGCATGCCTGATGAACTGAACATTAGCACAAATCTTGTGTCATTATTGTGTTAAGTGTTAGAAATAAGTGTGGCGTAGGTGTGTTCTGCTTGCTTGAGGACAAGCAAGAGCTTAAGTTGGGGGTGTTGATGTGCCGGAGAGATTCGACACATTTACATACTAATTGCTCTTATATTAGCTTGTTTCATTGCAAAATGTAGTCCATACTTATGTGATATTGTGGTTTTACAGATAAAGAGGAAGAAAAGACCAAGGACACAAAAATGGATGCAAAAAGATAAGAAAGAGGGCAAGTTGTGCAAAAGAGCCAATTTGCGGACCAATATGCGGTCGCATACTGCATGTGCGGACCGCAAATAAGCAACCAAATCGTAGAACTAAATATTGAATGGAGCTGAAATGCACGGCAAAAATGCGATGTCTGTTGCGATCGCACATTCAATATGCGGTCCGCACTTCTGCCAAATAATGAACACAAAGGAAACCTAAGAGGCAAGTCTGCGATGCTTTCTGCGGTCGCACAATCAATATGCGGACAGTAGAATGGTGACACGATCAACACATGAACAGCTAGGGTTCCTATCCGTGATGCCGCCTCTCAAGATTGCAGACCGCAGACCTATTATAAGACAGATCTGCGATCGCATACGTGACCTGGAAGGGCAAACTTGTCCGCTTTTTGTCAGATCTTGGTCCCTCTATAAATAGCTTTTTAGTATTTTATGTAAGGGCATCTTTTGCAGACTTTATACTACACTCCAAGACTTTATTACTTCATCATTTTGGAAGCTTTTGGTGGAAGAATCTTTTACTTTGTAAGCATTTATGACATTTATTACACCTTGTATTTTATATTTTAGCATGTGTGGCTAAACTTAAATACTAAGGTTGTGAACCCGAAATGGGTGTTATGTAAATGGGTGTTTAACATTGAATATATGCATAATGGTTGGTTGATATTTTTTCACTTCTCATTCTTCATTTATTGTTGGTGGTTGCAAACACTAATTAAAGCCATTAAAGTCCTACCTTACTTGGGAAAGTGGGTTAGATTTTGGAAGAAGTAAAGAACAAAAACTCGAGGCCTTACACCTCGTTTAATAGAATCTCTTAGGGGTAAGTGTGTTTTATTTGGCATTTATTGATTGTTATACATTGTGACTCTTAGAATTTTGGGAAAAAGCAAGAGAGGAAATACTACTCAAGTATTGGGAAATATTGGGTAGTTGCATAGAAATCAATTGCATATCAATAATCAACCATTAGAAATATATCATATTAACACCGATGGAATTACACTACATTTATGGGAACACAACCTCGGTTTAATCAATTCTATAGATTATTACATTAAGCATTTTCACTAGTTAAATATTCTAAATCAACCTTCACTCATACTATCACTCTTACACCATTTCTATGTTACTTCTAACGGAATAGATTCAAGATTCTTGTCGGGTAACACACTAATTCAAGTGATCATTTCACACCTATTCCCTATGGGATTCGACCCCAACCTAGTTGGGTTACTATATTTGACACTGACCGCCTTACACTAATTGTAAAAGTGTAATTTGAGCGTATCAATTATGTGTTAGGACATGGTAGGACGTGGGCATGGCACGGGTCAAAACATGTCTGGTCATGGCCCTGGCACGTTTCAAGATATGTTAGGATGTCGCAGGACATGGCAGGGCATGGCATAGCATGGGTTAGGACATCGCAGGACGTGTCCACAGGCGTGATGTGGTACGGGTTGGGATGTGTCAGGACGTTGCAAAACATGGCAGTGCATGGCCATGTCATGATTCAAAATTTGTCAGGATGTTACATGATGTGTTAGGATGTCGTAGGACATGCCAAGACATGGGCATGGCACGGGTCAAGACGTGTCAAGACATGGCCATGGTACGGGTCAATACGTGTCAAGATGTTGCAGGATGTGGCTACAGGATGTGTTAGGACGTTGCAGGACATTGTAATACGTAGGCATGTTATCAATCAGGACATGTCAGGACAAGGCCATGGAAAATTTCAGGACAAGGCCATGGCACACTTCAGGTCGTGTTAGGACGTCACAGAACGTGTCAAGACTTGGGCAAGGCACGGGTCGTGACTTATCAAGACATGGCCATGGCACATGTTAGGACGTGTCAGGACGTAGCCATAATAGATGTCAGGATGTCGCAGGACATGGCCGGATGTGGGCATGCCATGGGTCAGGATATGTCAGGACATGTCCATGGAATGTTTAGGACGTGTCAGGCCATCGCAGGATATGCTAGGGCATGTCCATTGCACGAGTTAGAACATATCACGATGTTGTAAGATATAGCTAGAGGACGTGTCAGGACATGGTAGGATGTGGGCATGGAACGAGTCAGGACATGTCTAGACATGACCAAGTTACATTTCAGGACATGTCAGAATTTTACAGGTCATGGCAGGGCGTGGGCATGGCACGGGTCAGGACGTCCCAGGACGTGGCCATAGGTTGTGTCAGGACGTCGCAGGACATGGCAGGACAAGACCTTGGCATGGGTCAGAACGTGTTAGGACATTGCCATGGCACGTCTTAGGATGTGTCAGGATGTCGCAAGACATGGCAGGGCGTGGCCATAGCAAGGATCAGGATATGTAAAGACCTCACAGGACATATCAGCACATGGCAGGACATGGGCATGGAACGGGTCAGGACATGTCAAGATATGGCCATTGCACGGGTTAGGACGTGGCCACAGGATGTGTTAGGTCATAAGACATGGTAGGACATGGGCGTTTCATAGGTCAGGACGTGTCACGACATAGCCATGGCACGTTTTAGGATGTGTCAGGACATCATAGGACTTGCCCTTGGCACGTGTCAGGACGTGTTAGGATGTTGCAGGATGTGGCTACAGGACGTGTCAGGACGTTGCAGGACATGGCAGGACCTAGACATGGGACAAGTCAGGAGTGTCAGGACATGGCCGTGGCATATTTCACGATGTGTCAAGATGTCGTAGGACATGGCATGGCAAGGTAATGGCACAGGTCAGGATGTGTCAAGATGTCGCAAGATGCAGCAATAGGATGTGTCAAGACATGGCAGGACATGTGAATGGCATGGGTCAGGAAGTGTCAGGACATTGCCATGGCATATTTCTGGACAGGTTAGGATGTTTCAGGACATGGGAGGGCGTAGCCATGGCATGGGTCAGGACGTCGCAGGATATGGACACAAGATGTGTCAGCATGTCTCAGGACATGGTAGGACACGAGCATGGCACGACTCAGTATATGTCTGGACATGGCATGGCATATGTCAGGAAGTGTGAGGACGTCGCAGAACATGACAAGTTGTGGCCATGACACGGTTCAAGATGTGTCAAGACATTGTAGGATGTGTCAGGATATCACACAACATGGCAAGATGTGGGCGTGGCGCGAGTCAGGATGAGTCAAGACATGTCCATCGCATGGGTTAGGATGTGTCAGGACATCGCAGGACATGGCCACAGGATGTGTCAGGACTTTGCAAGACATGGAAAGAAATGGGCAAGTCACGAGTCAGGACGTGTCAGGACATGGCCATGGCACGTTCCAAGATGCTTCAGGATGTCGCAGGACATGCCATGGCGTGTCGATGGCACGTGTTAAGACGTGTCAGGATGTTGTAAAATGTGGCCATAGGACATTTCTACAAGATGTGTCAGGACATGGTAGGATGTTGGCATGGCATGTGTTAGGACATGTTAGGACATGGCACGTTTCAGGACGTCTCAGGATATCGCAGGACATGGCAGGGTGCGGCGATGGCATGGTTCAGGACATCTCAAGACATGGCAACAGGATGTGTCAAGACGTCATAAGACATAGCAGGATAAAGGCATGGAACGGGTCAGGATGTGTTAGGTCATGGCCATGGCACGTGTTAGGACGTCTCAGGACATTGCAGGACATGGCCATGGCACGGGTCAAGATGTGTTAGGACATTGCAGGACATGTCAAGACATCGCAGGACATCACAGTACGTGGGCATGTCACGAGTCAGGACGTGTTAAGAAATGGCCATTATAAGGCTCAGGATGTGTCAGGATGTCGCAGGACGTGGCCACAGGACGTCGCTAGACATGGCAGGATGTGGCTATGTCACGGGTTAGGACCTGTCACGACATGGCCATGGAACATTTCAAGACGTGTCAGGACATCGTAGTATATGCTATGGCGTGTCTATAGAATAGGTTAGGATGTGTAAAGATATGTAGGACGTGGCCACAGGACGTGTGAGGACATCACAGGACATGGCCGTGACACGTTTCAGGACGTTTCAGGATGTCATAGTACATGGTAGGGCAAGGTCATGGCACGGGTTAGGACGTGTCAAGATGTCACAGGATGCAGCCATAGGATGTGTCAGGAAATAGTAGGACATGGGCATGGCACGGGTTAGGATGTGTCAGGACATGGCCATTGTATGTGTCAGGACGTTGCAGGACATAGCCGAGCGTTGTAATGGCACGGGTTAGGATATGTCAAGACGTCGCAGGACATGTCAGGATGTCACAAGTCATGGCAGGGCATGGCCACAAAATGTGTAAAGATGATGTAGGACATGGCAGGACAACGACATGGCTCAGGTCAAGACGTGTTAGGACATGGCCATGGCACATGTCAGGACGTGTCAAGACATTGCAGGACATAGAAGGTCGTAGAAATGTCATGGGTCAGGACATGTCAGGACTTCACAGGACGTGTCAGGATATCACAGGACATGGGCATGGCGGGTCAGGATGTGTCAAGATATGGCCATGGCACGGGTTAGGACGTGTCAGGACATCACTGGACGTGGCCACATGACGTCTCACGATGACGGAAGACATGGTAGGACGCGGGCATGTCATATGTTAGGACGTGTCAGGACATGGCCATGGCACATTTCAGGACATGTCAGGACATTGTAGGACATACTAGAGCATGTTTATAGCACATGTCAAGATGTGTCAGGATGTTGCAGGACGTGGCCATAGGACGTGTCAGGACGTCGAAAGACATGGTAGGACGTAGGTATTACACGGGTCAAGACGTAAGGCCATGGCACATTTTAGGACATGTCAGGACGTCACAGGACATGCAAGAGCATGTCCATGGCATGAGTCAGGACGTGGCCACAAGATGTGTCAGCATATCACAAGACACGACAGGACGTATGCCATGCACATATAGGAAGTGTCAAGACTTGGCCATGGCTCGTTTCAGGACGTACCAGGACATCACAGGACATGTTAGGGCAAGGCCATGGCATGGGTCAGGATGTGTCAGCAAGTAGCCATAAGATGTGGTAGGACGTTGGCATGGCACAAGTCAGGACATGTCACGACGTGGCCATTGCACGTTTTAGGACATGTTAGGATGTCAGAGGACATGGTAGTGTGTGGCCATGGCCCTCGTTAGGACGTCACAATATGTGTCAAGACGTCACGGGACATGGTAGGATAAGGGCTTGGCACGGGTTAGGAAGTCTCATGACATGGCTATGGCACGTGCCAGGACATCGCAGGACATGGTACGGTGTAGCCATGGCATGGGTCAGGATGTGTAAGGACGTCGCAGGACATGGTGGGATGTGGGCATGGCCCGGGTCAGAACGTGTCAAGACTTGGCCATGGCACGGGTCAGGATGTCGTAGGACGTGCCAACAGGATGTTTCAGGACATTGTAGGACATGGTAGGACGTGGGCTTATCACGAGTCAGTATGTGTCAGGACATGGCCATGCTACATTTCAGAACGTGTTAGGATGTCGCAAGACATGCTAGGGTGTGTCCATGGTACGGTTCAAGGCAAGTTAGGATGTTGTAGGATGGGTTCACAGGACATGTCAAGACATCGCAATATATGTTAGGACATAAGCATGGAATAAGTGAGGATGTGTCATGACATGGTCATGGAAAGTTTGAGGATATCACAGGACATAACAGGGCGAGAGGCCATGGCACAGGTTAGGACGTTGCAGGATATAGCCACAGGACATGTCAGGACATGGCAGGACGGTTCAGGATGTCGCAAGACACGGCCACATGATGTGTCATGATATTGCAGGACATGGCAGGATAAGGACTTGGGACGGGTCAAGACGTGTCAGGACAATGCCATGGCATGTGTCAGGACGTGTCAGGATGTCGCAAGTCGTGTCAGGACATCGTAGGTCATGGCAAGACATGGTCATGGCACGGGTCGGGATATGTCAAGACATGGCCATGGTACGGGTCAGGACGTTGCATAACATGGCCATAGGACATGTCAGGACATTACCGAACATGGCATGACGTGGGCATGTCATGGGTCAGGACGTGTCAGGACAAGGCCATGGCAAGTTTCAGGATGTGTCAGGACGTCGCGGGATATGCCAGGGCGTGTCCATGGCACGTGTCAGGAGGTTGCAAGACATGGCCACATGATGTGTCAGGACGTCGAGGGACATGGCAGGATGTACACAAGGAACGGATAGGCCATGTCAAGACTGGGCCATGGCACGTTTCAGGAAGCGTCAGGACATCGCAGAACATGGTAGGGAGAAGGCCATGGCATGGGAAAGGACATGTGAAGACGTAGCTGTCGGATATAGTAGAACAAGGGTGTGGCATGTGTCAGGATGTGTTAAGACGTAGTCGTCGGATGTGGCCACAGGATATGTCAGGATGTTTTAGGATATGGAGGTCAAGGGTGTGGCACGGGTCAAAACATGTCAGGACGTGGCATGACATACGTCAGGACATGTGAGGATGCCGCAGAACATGGCAGGGCGTGGCCATGACACGGTTTAGGATGTGCCAGGACGTCGTATAATGTGTCATGATGTCGCAAGACATGGCAAGATGTGGGCATCGCATGGGTCAGGACGAGTCAAGACATGCCCAGGGCACGGGTTAGGATGTGTTAGGACGTCGCAGGACATGGCAAGATGTGGGCATGTCACGAGTCAGGACGTGTCAGGACATGGCCATGGCATGTTTCAAGATGTGTCAAGATGTCGTAGAATACGCCAGGGCATGTCTATGGCACGGGTCAGGACGTGTCAGGATTTTCTAGGACGTGGCCATAGGACGTAGCCACAAGACGTGTCAGGACATGGCATGATATGGGCATGGCATGTGTTAGGAAATTTTTGGACATGGCACATTTCAGGACGTCTCAGGACGTTGCAGTACATGGCAGGGCGTGGCCATGGCATGGGTCAGGACGTCATAGGACATGGCCACAAGATGTGTCAAGACATCATAGGACATGGCAGGATAAGGGCTTAGCACGGGTCAAGATGTGTTAGGACATGGCCATGGCACGTGTCAGGACGTGTCAGAACATCGTAGGACATGGCAGGGTGTGGCCATGACATGTCAAGATGTTGTAGGACATGTGAGGACGTCGCACGACAAGCCATAACGTGGGCATGACACGGGTCAGGACGTGTAAAGAAATAGCCATAGTACGAGTCAAGATGTGTCAGGACGTTATTGGTCGTGGCCATGGCAAAGGCTAGGATGTCGCTTTACATAGCCACATAATGTGTCAAGACGTCGCAGCACATGGCAGGACAAGGGCTTGGCACGAGTCAAGACTTGTCAGGACATTTCAATGGCACATGTCAGGACGTCGCAGGACATGGTAGGGCCTGGGCAAGGCATAGGTCAAGACGTCGCAGGACGTGTCAGAACATCGCAAGACATGGCAGGATGTGGGCATGGCACGGGTCAAGATGTGTCAACACATGGCCATGGTACGAGTCAGGATGTGGCCATGGGCATGTCATAGGTCAGGACGTGTTAGGATAGGGCCATGGCACATTTCAAGATTCGCAGGATGTCATAGGACATGCCAGGGCGTGTCCATGGAACGAGTCAGGATGTGTCTGGATGTTGCAGGATGTGGCCACAGGATGTGTCAGGACGTCGCAGGACATTGTAGGACCTAGGAAAGGCACGGGTCAGGATATGGCCATGGCACATTTCATAGATGTCAGGACATTGCAGGACATGGTAGGGTGATGCCATGGCATAGGTTAAGACGTGTCAGGATGTAGCCACAGGACGTGATAGGACATGGCAAGATATGGCATGGCACGGGTCAGGACATTGCCATGGCACGTTTTAGGACGTGTCAGGATGTCGCAGGATATAGAAGTACATGGCCATGGCACAGGTCAGGACGTAACAGGACGTGGCCACATGATATGTTAGGAAGTCATAGGACATCGTAGGAAAAGGGCATGGCATGGGTAAGGAAGTGTCAGACGCATTCTGCGATCACATAATCAACATGCAGACATCATTTATGCCTCAAAATGAACAAGAAGAAATCCCAGGATTCAATTATGTGGTTTCATCTGCGGTCGCACAATCACTATGCGGACCGCAGAATGGCAATGCGATGGAAGAACTGGCAGCTAGGGTTCTTAATGTGTGACGCCGCCTCTTAATATGCGGACATCAGACCTATTATACGACAGATTTGCGATCGCAAAGCTGACCTGGAAAGGTAAACTTGTCCGATTTTTGTCCGATTAGAATCTTGTGTGAGAGTATCTTGTCCACACATGCATAATGGTTGGTTGATATTTCTTTACTTCTCATTCTTCATTTATTGTTGGTGGTTGCAAACATTGACAAAAGCCATTTAAGTCTTACTTTGCTTGGGAAAGTGAGTTAGATTTTGGAAGAAGTAAATAACAAAGACTCGAGGCCTTACACCTCGTTTAATAGAATCACTTAGGGATAAGTGGGTTTTATTTGGAATATATTGATTGTTATAAATTGTGACTCTTAGACTATTGGAATAAAGCAAGAGAGGAAACACTATTCAAGTATTGGGAAATATTGGGTAGTTGCATAGACATCAATTGCATATCAATAACCAACCATTAGAAATATATCATATTAACAGCGATAGAATTACACTACATTTATGGGAATACAACCTTAGTTTAATCAACGTTATTAATTACTACATCAAGCATTCAAATCAGTTATTCTTCTAAAACAGCTCTCACTCATACTCTTGCTACTCCTACTACATTTTTATGTTACTATTAACCGAATAGATTTAAGATTCTAGTCGGGTAACACACTAACTCCAGTAACCGTTTCACACATATTCCCTGTGGGATTTGACCCTAACCTCGTTGTGTTACTATATTTGACACTGACTGCCTTACACTAAATATCAAAGTGTAATTTGAGCGTATCAATTTTTGGTGACGTTGCCGGGGAATACGGTTTTGAAATTACTCATTAGTGTGTACTTTACTTGATATCTAATTCTATTCCATCACACTTTTCTTGCTTTTCTTGATGTGATAGGCTACAATGTCTAACTACGATGACGAAGGGGAGGAAATTTTTTTTGCGGATATCGATGAATATATCGATGACACAAATGCAATCGTACCCCTTGATTTTGGTACCTCAACATGTAAGGTGGATCATGGTCTAATCCTCATGCTCAAAGCGGAAGTGCTATTCAAGAATTCCACCGATGATGACCCAACTAAACATTTAAGGAATTTTCTGGGAGTGTGTGCTATGCACAAACAAACCAATGTATCGGAAGATGCTTTAAGGTTGAGAGTCTTCAAATACCCATTGGCCGGTGATGTAAGGTTGAGAGTCTTCTTTAAGGAACAACAAGGGAAGCATCTACATGCGGCTTGGGATTGATTCAAACTGTATTTAGTGAGGTCGCCAAATCACGGATTCCCTGATTCTATCTTTCTTGAGAAGTTCTACGTGGGCCTTGACCCCATGAACCAAGCCATTGCGAAGAATGCGGCGGATGGATCTTTTATGGATAAGTCTTTTGCTAGGGTAACTCAAATCCTCGACAAGATGGCCAAACATAATCAAGCATGGCATTCTGAGGATACATCCGGTGGAATAGCTCATGGGTCTCCTTCTTTGACAAATTTGATCAATGAAAACCAAGAGAGAGACCAAATCATTGCGAGGTTAGCCACAAATGTTAATGTGTTGACCATGATGTTCACGGAAAATCAAAAGAAGAAGGTCAATGTCATCGAGGATACGCCACCCATTCCTAATGATGATTTTGAAGAGGCTAATTACATCAACAACCCCTAAGGAGGGTACCAAGGGCAATACTATCAAGGTCAAGGACCACAAAACCAATGGAGGCCAAACCCGGAAGGGCAAGGCAACCAACAATGGAGGTATGACAAAGGTAGTTCACAATAAAGAAATTTGGGCAACAACAACAAATTTTCTAACCGGAGTGAAAACCCCTATGTTCCTCCAAAAGGGCAACATTCGAACCAAGGGTCCTCAAATGATTCAAAATTGGAAGCTATGCTTGAGAGAGCTCTACAAAATCAAGAAAAGTCCGATGCTTCTATGAGGAACATGGCCGAGGTTGTTGGCTCTCATACCGCCTCCATCCAAAAATTGGAGATGCAAATGAGAGACCTCTCCAAGGAGCAAAACCCCAAGCAAAAAGGAACACTCCCTAGTGAAACGATTACAAACCCAAGAGGTAGTGGAAGTGGTCCAACCCCTCACATCCTGGCAATCACCACTAGGAGTGGAAAAGTTCTAACCAGAGAGAGTGGACACATGGTTGAAGATGTGGAGACCAAGCAAAGAGTTGAGTTTGAAGAACAAAAGGTTGTTGAGGTTGAAAAACAAAAGGTTGTTGTGGTTGAAGAACCAAAGGTTGTTGAAGTTGAAAAAGTTCCGGAAAAAGCTAAAGAACCACAAGAAGATCGGGAAGAGGAAAAGGAAAAGGGGAAAGAATCATCAAAACCTCTTCCACCTATTCCTAGGCCTCCTACTCCATTCCCTCAAAGGCTAGCAAGAAGGATTGATGATAGAAAACTTGAAAAGTTCTACGACATTCTCAAGCAATTGATGGTGAACATTCCTTTTGTGGAAGCTTTTCAAGATATGACGGGTTTTGCTAAGTACTTCAAATATTTGATCACCAAGAAGAAGACCACAAAGCATGAGGTGGTAAAAATGACTCACTGAGTTAGTTCTATCAATGCCATAACTACGGTCCAAAAGAAGGAAGATCCGGGAAACTTTACCATACTTTGCACTATTGGGGCGCGTTAATTTGCAAGAGCCCTATGTGACAATGGAGCTAGCATCAACTTGATGACACTTGCCATTTATAAGCAATCGGGATTGGATATGCCAAGACCAACAAGCATAAGATTGCAAATGGCCGATCGTTCCATCAAGCGACCGGTAGGAATTATCGATGATGTGTTAGTGAAAGTAGGGAAATTCTATTTGCCCGCGGACTTCGTAATTCTTGATTGTGCGATAGATAAAAAAGTCCCTATCATTTTGAGGAGACCATTCTTAGCCACATGAAGAGCACTCATGGATTCGGAGCGAAATGAGATTACATTTCGGGTGAATGATTAAGAGGTTACATTTCAAGCAAGCAAGGGCATGAAGTTGCCCCATGAATATGAGAGCATTTCTATGATAGAAGCAGTGGATGAGATAGAGGATGTCGTGGAATTGAAAATGGAAGAACAATGCCTTGGTGAGGCATTGGCGGCTATCTTGGTAAATTTTGATGGGGAAGACATGGATGGGTACATACAGTCGGTAAATGCATTGGAGGATCTTGGATCCTGCACTTACACACCGGAAAAGCTTTCTCTTGACTTAGAGAATAGGGATACTCCCCCCGCTAAGCCATCAATCATTGAGCCACCACAACTAGAGCTCAAACCACTTCCTCCGCACCCAAGGTATAAATTTCTTGGCTCTAATGATACTTTGCCTGTAATTGTTTCTTCTTTGTTGGATGATGTGCTGGTGGAGCAATTATTGGAAGTCTTAAAGGAGCATAGGCAAGCTATTGGGTGGACAATCGATGACATCCGTGGCATTCCCGCGGGTATTTATGAACGCAATATCCAATTGGAGAATGAAACTAAACCAAGTGCGGAGCATCAAAGGCGATTAAATCCTTCAATGCAAGAGGTAATGAAGAAGGAAATCATCAAGTGGTTAGATGCCGGAGTTGTTTACCCAATTGCCGATAGTACTTGGGTGAGCCCAGTGCATTGTGTACCAAATAAGGGAGGCATAACCATTATTGAAAATGAAAATACAGAGCTCATCCCAACAAGTACGGTGACCGGGTAGAGAGTGTGCATGGATTATCGGAAGCTCAATAGTGCAACTTGTAAGGACCATTTCCCTATGCCTTTTATTGATCAAATGCTTGATCAGCTAGCGGGAAGGGCATTCTATTGTTTTCTTGACAGGTATTCCGGTTACAACCAAATCAACATCGCATTGGAGGATCAAGAGAAAACAACATTCACTTGTCCTTATGGGACATTTGCTTTTAGTCGGATGCCATTTGGATTGTGCAATGCTCTGACGTCTTTTCAAATATGCACGGTGTCCATTTTCTACGACATGGTGGAGGAGTTTCTAGATGTTTTCATGGATGATTTATCTGTTGTTGGCGATTCTTTTAAGCATTGTCTTGCCAATCTTAGACAAGTGCTTAAGAGATGCGAGGAGACGAATCTTGTGCTAAGTTGGGAGAAATGTCACTTCATGGTGGATAAAGGTATTGTGTTGGGGCATAAGATTTCTAAGGAAGGCATTGAGGTTGACCAGGCAAAGATAGAGATCATTTCTAAACTTGCTCCACCCACTTCGGTAAAAGGTGTTCGAAGTTTCTTGGGCCATGCCGGATTCTATAGGAGATTCATCAAGGACTTCTCCAAGATTGCACACCCCATGGGCAAGCTTCTTGAGAAGGATGCAAAATTGTGTTTGATGACAAGTGCCTCAAGGCATTTGAGGAATTAAAGTTGAGGCTCACCATGGCACCTATTATTGTCACCCCCGATTGGACTCTTCCTTTCGAACTCATGTGTGACGCCAGCGCTGTAGCAATTGGAGCAATGCTAGGCCAACGCCACAACAAAATACTTCATCCGGTCTATTATGCAAGCAAAACTCTCAATGAGCAAGAGCTTCTTGCCATTGTGTATGCTTTTGAGAAGTTCTGGGCCTATTTGTTGGGGTCCAAGGTGGTGGTCTACACAGATCATGCGGCTCTTCGATATCTCATGGCGAAGAAAGATGCAAAAGATCGACTAATTAGGTGGGTTCTTTTGTTGCAGGAATTTGACTTTGAAGTCAAAGATCGCAAAGGTACACAAAACCAAGTTGCGGATCACTTATCAAGGCTTGAGGAAGCGGGGAGACCTAATGAAGAGCTTGACATAAATGATGCATTCCCCGATGAGCATATTTTGGCACTCTCCAATACCTTTGCTCTATGGTATGCCGACATTGCTAATTACTTGGTGAGCGATCTCATTACGGAAGGGTTAGAATCTCATCAACATAAAAAGTTTTTAAGGAATTGTCGGCAATACTATTGGGAGGAGCCCTATTTGTTTCAAGTGTGTGCCGACAACATCATCTGGAGGTGCATTCCAGAAGAAGATATTATGCCAATCCTCAAGGCGTGTCATGACTCACCGGATGGGGGACATCATGGAGGCAATAGAACGGCAGCTAAGATTCTTGAGTGTGGTTATTACTGGCCTTCCATCTACCATGATTCAAATCAATTTGCAAAAGCATGTGCTCAATGTCAATGACAAAGTTCAATCTCCAAAAGGCATGAAATGCCAATGCAATATGTGATGGAGATGGAAATCTTTGATGTATGGGGAATTGTTTTCATGGGCCCCTTTGTGAGCTTTTATGGAATAAGCTACATCTTGGTGGCAGTGGACTACGTTACCAAATGGGTTGAAGCCGTTACTTAACCAAACAATGAGGCAAGGAGTGTGACCGCCTTTTTGAAGAAGAACATATTCACTCGGTTTGGCACCCCTATAGCCATTATTAGTAATGGTGGATCACACTTTTGCAACAAAGCATTTGCGGGACTACTGAATGCAAATATGACTAACTGATCAAGAATGTTAGATGATGCATAGTGGGCATACCGCATGGCCTACAAAACTCTAATTGGTACTTCTCCTTACCGACCCATTTTCGGTAAAGCATGTCATTTACTAGTTGAGCTAGAACAGAAAGCCATGTGGGCAGTGAAGAAGCTAAATCTGGAACGGGCTGAGGCTGCGAACTTGAGGCTAAGGCAATTAAATAAACTGGAAGAATTCCGGTTCCATGCCTATGAGAGCGCAGCTGTGTACAAAGAACGAATGAAGTTTGTCCACGACAAAAAGATCTTCAAAAGAGAGTTCAAGGTAGGTGATTTGGTCTTACTCTTTAAGTCAAGGCTAAAATTGTTTCCGGGCAAACTTAAATCGAAATGGTCCGGCCCCTTTATTGAGGTGATTGTCTCCCCATATGGAGTGGTGGAACTGGAAACAACAGACGGGTCCCGGACATTTAGAGTGAATGGCCAACGCATCAAACATTACTTGGGCATTGATGGTGCAAAGAATGTGGTAGAGCAGCTGGCTCTCAATGATGGTCCTTGCCCATCCAATGCGTGAAATTGAAGCAATAAGTTCCGTCGTGCCGCGACGTTAAATTAAGCACTTCATGGGAGGCAACTCATGGGTCGTAACACCGTCTTTCTTTTTGCATTTTCTTTATTTATTTGTCTTTTTTACAACATCTGTTAAAGTGTAGGCAGCCCAAAAGGTCTCAATACTTGGTGGACATGCATGAGCAGAAGAAGGGACAATATGTTGAGAAAAATGCGGTGGAAATGCGGTTGCAGTATTGATCTGCGGTCCGCAGATCCACTGCAGAATGAAACAGAGAGTTGGCCAAACTGGGTGCTCAAATGCGACCGTTCTGCGGTCTGCATGTTAGTTCTGTGATCGCAGAATGGACCGCAGAGTGACACTGAGAATTGGCTTTGTTGGCTGTTAGAATGCGACCATTATGCGGTCCACAGGTCAGATCTACGACCGCAGAGTGGTCCAAAGATTGGTCATCGCGATTCTGCATATCTCCTAGGTAGATCCCTATTACACATCAGTACAAAAAAAAGAGCAAAAGAAAAAGAAAAATAAAAAAAAAGAAAAAGAAAAAGAGAAGAGAGGCGAGATCAAACCCACGCAAAGGCGAATCACCAAGTTCTCCACTGACCTTCACGCTCTGCATCTGGTATGTACTTCCTTTTCCATCTTTGTCGTTAGAGTTTTGAGCAAATATTTGGGGGACTCGTCGTTGGTTTGGTTGAATGTTGCTAAAATAGGGTTTAATTGGGTCTAAACATGCTGTGGGAAAGTAATTGGTAGAAGAATAGGGTAGCCATGGATGAAAAATAGGACCCATGTCTTAGAATGAGTGGTTCTGCGGTCTGCATGTCTGATACGCGGACCACATTTTCATCGCATACCTAACCCTAGGTCAGCTGGGGACGACGACGTCTACGGTCATTATGCAATCGAATAGTTGCTTTGCGGTTCGCAGAATGACCACATACTCGTCACCTGTGTGACCTCTTCAACTGGCAAAAAAGCGGTAGAGAATGCGGTCGCAGAATTGATCTGCGGTCTGCAAACCCACTGCAGAGTGAAACAGAGACTTGGGAATTTCTGGCTGATCAAATGATTATTCTGCGATATGTCTGCGGTCCGCATAGTGGTTATGCGACCGCAGATATCATCGCAAATTGACATTGTTCTCAAGCTTGCATTTTTGGGGTGACTATGCTGTCCCTAGAGTGGTTCTGTGATCGCGGAGTTCATTGCATATCTATGTGCTTAGCTCATTTCCTTCCTATCTCTTCTTCTGGTGTCTGTACTAACAGTGTATCCTTTGCAGATATGGCTCTCGGACAGAAACGACTCGCAACCAAGCCCCCTCTGGCCAAAAGACGAAGAGTGGACCCGCCACAACAATCAACCTCACAACCTAAGGAAGCAGATATTGGGCCTGAGGTTAGTCGACATGCCGAAGCAAGAAGAAAACAAGCAGCTGAAGGAACTGCGTACCATCTCCGCTGGGGTATTGAGGGCTCAAGGGAAAAATACAAAGCTGGGCTCGACCGGAGAAAACTCCTTCCGGAAAAGCAATTGAGTCTCAATGGCCTGAAAGACAAATACCCGCACATCCTTGCAAACCTTAAGCGGAGGAAATGGATGGGTTTCACTGAACCCCCTGCCACATACAGTGAGTCACTAGTTCGGGAGTTCTATGTAAACTACGGAGCTTCCCAAACCAAACACCACAAGCGGCATAAGATGTACCTTGACAAGGTAGACGTTCGAGGCTTCACAGTCGAGTGTAGTGCCAAGGCCATCAATCGGATTCTTGTCCCAGACTGGGTAGATGACACATCCACAGCGTAGTACAAAGCCAAATTCGCCAATAAAGAGGGTGAAAGAAGCTGGATTGCCTTAGTCATAGCTATTGGGACCCCTGCATGGATACAACCTGGGCGAAAAATTTACAACGAGAGCTTCTCACGAGAGGGAGATATTGGCTTGCATTTCTTGCATCCAGGATGATCCCAACCTATCATGAGACCGATATTGCCATTGAGAAGGCCCTTCTGATTGCTTGTATAATGCAAGGTATCAAAGGGAACGTGGGGGAGATAATCTTTCATGAAATGGGTCGACGATTAATGCAAGATGCCAGATCTCTCCCATTTCCATCCTTGATCACTACCCTATGTCATGCTGCTCAAGTTCCCATTGATCTCCACAGGGATGCTACAGGTCACGAGTAAGGGATCATAGATATCAACCACCTTGGTGATGTTGTGATACCCCCTGCGGCAGTCATTCAGGAGGACCTCCTTTCATCCCAGCCTCCTGTCACTCAAGCTAATGCTGCACAGTCCTCCACTCCTCCCACGGATCCCACTTCCACCACTGCCCAGACTACTTCCACCACTGCTCAAACCTTACAGGCTACTCTGGCAGTCTCAAAGCTTTGTCTATTAGCTACCCATGCAAATGCCAAGGTTCACCAGCTTGTGAAGACACTGCACAGTTTGATCAAGCAAGCCCTCACTCCCATACAGTCAGCTATAGCAGACATTCAGCAGAAATATGGATCATATACAGAGCGGCTGCATGGACATCAATCGTGGGCAGAGAAGCTGGAACGGGGAGAAGTCTGAGGTTTGTAGGACCTCAAGAAGGAGGTTACCTCTATGAAAGTTGATTTCCAAAAGATGCAGAATTTTGACTTCGACATTTCATCCCTCTTTCCTGTGGCGGGTGACAAGGGTACAGATGTGGTGCAAGATTTGGGCCTTGATTTCACAAACTTGACGGCCGACCCTGTCATTCCTACTCTTGGAGACTCTCATGCCCCAGCTCCTACTGGCCCGATTGACATTGCCTTTGATGAGGAGGATGACGGAAAGAGTGAGAGTGAAGATGAAGAAGATAGCTCGGATTTCTCCAGTGTTGAAGCCCCTCAACCTGTTGATAAGGGGAAGGCAGCCGATCCAGTTTCACCTCAGGATGATGATGCTGCTAATGAGGATGAGCATGCACAGATTGAGGTTGCCCTGCAGAGATCCTTGATAGACAGAGGGGGCCTCACAGCTCATGTAGCAGCCCCTTCTAGAGCCGATGCATCCAGCAGCTCTTAGGTGCCAGCTAAGGACACAGTACATCAAGCATCAGTTACAGCTCCAGTTCCAGTCTTTTCTCCTACCCCAGAGCATCCACCAGCAGAGGAGATCACACTCCCGACTGCACCCACGCTAGTCCTCACAGCTACACTAGAGGGTGATCACCCCGGCACTCAGCCAACTGCCGACTCCGATAGCACTTAGTGTGCGTTAGGGAGTCTTCCCTCAAACTCTACTTTATACTTCAATGCATTGGGGACAATGCATCATTTTAGTTGGGGGTGGGGTACCTTGGTGTAATTTTTTGTCTTGTATATACTGATCCTTTATGTGCTTATGCGTATCAAAACTTGTGTACATTGGTACGACTTTAGTATATAAAACAATGTTTCAATGATATTTTGATCCGTTTGTGTTGATTAGTAAGAAAATCAATACCTCTTGGTTTTTCTTTATCTGATTCTTTTTCAAGAGTGTAATAGTAGAATCAGAACCTTGGTTGTAAATCAATGTGATCAGTTTAGTGGAGTTGTTCAGTGTCAAGAATGTGTATCTGTACATAGCACATATCCTCCTATACTAGTCTTTGTTGACTCGTCCCAATGATAGATAGATTGACGACTGTCTTCAGGGAACGTGTCTCTATGACCAATTCTGTGAATCTGAGGCTCATTCTATGACTCTATGGAAGACCATAAAAGTTTTGAATTGCAAAATAGTTGCTTGAAAGTGCTAAACAATGTGAATAAAGCAGTTCATGTACGATGTGTGCGAGTTCTCTATTGGTATATAATTCTTGTGTCTACTTCTGTCATCTAGAACTTGCCTGGTTGGTCTTTCAATACTAATGATAGTATGTTTGGTTGGAGGAATGATCTTAGGCATTCTTTGATTTATTGGTATAACCACTTTAGCCTTTTAAGCCTCCCGTGCACAGATAATATCACTAGCACCCATTTTGAGCCTTTAAAACTTTCTTTGGATAACTCATTACAAACCTTTCCCTTTTGTGAAGTAATTCCCTCTCTTGAACCTGACCCTCCTTGAACATCGAGAATGAGGCGTGGCATAAAAGTAGAAATGGATAAGGTTGTGCATTGAGTCCAAGACCACATACCTCAAAAAGTGTTTGTATTATAGCATTCATGCTCCAAAAGAAAAACAAAAATGAAATCAAAAGTTAGTCTATTTACATATGTGTATAAAAAAAAGAGAAACATGTGTATGTACATAAATTATGGAGCTTTGAATAAAAAGTAAATGGAGGTATGTAAGGTGGGTCCATGTTGGGAACTAGATACTAATGAGGTTATGAGGGTTGAAGAGAATCAAAGTGCAAAAGAATGGGACTTGTGAGTAATGTTCAAGGAGGGTGAAGTCACTTGTACCCAGATGTTTATCTGACCTTCCCTACACCTTCATTACAAGCTTAAAAAGTCCTTGTGGGACCTCCAACCGATCATTCTTGAATAAGTGGCGAATTAACATAAAGGCATGCCTATGGTATGACATGTTGTGGCACTTGAAGTTCCTTCTGAGCGTGAGTGTTCTTTTTGAGCTGTCCTTGTAAATGTTGTAAATATTGTGAGTTCGGGACATCATTTATGGTGACAGTGCATGAACTGCAGAATTTAACTAAGTTGAACATTTTTGAGTCAAATGAAAATGCATTTAGCTGAGGGTAACACTTAGTCACAATATGAGGCTCAGAGCTTGCATGATTGGTCTGTTTCTATGTGCATACTTCTAGTTTGGGAGGAGTGGTGCGATTGTTTAAGCACATGCTTGAAAAAATTGGCAATGAATCACTATCTTGTGTCACTATTGTTTTTTGTTTGTGAATAAAGTTTGGCACAGGTATGTTCTGCTTGCTTAGCGACAAGCAAGAATTTATGTTGGGGGTGATGATGTGCCGGAGAAATTCAGCACATTTACATACTAATTGCTTAAATATTAGCTTGTTTTATTTCAAAATTTAGTCCATACTTATGTGATTTTGTGCTCTTACAGATTAAGAGGAAGAAAAGACCAAGGACACAAAAATAGAATCAAAAAGAGAAGAAAAGGGCAAAGTATTGCACAAAGGCAAGTTTGCGGACCAATCTGGGGTCGTAGATTGCACATGCGGACCGCATAATTGCGCACCAAATCGCAGAGCAAAACAATGTCTTGAGCTAAAAATTATGTCAAGAAAGTGACGCATTCCACAATCGCATAATCAACATGCAGACCGCATTTCTGCCGCAAAATGAATAAGAAGAAAACCCAGGATTCAATTATGCGGTGTCATCTACGGTCGCACAATCACTATGCGGACCGCAGAATGGCAATGCGATGGAAGAACTGGCTGCTAGGGTTTTTAATGTGCGACGCCGACTCTCAATATGCGGACCGCAGACCTGTTATGCGACAGATCTGCGGTCGCAAAGCTGACCTGGAAGGGTAAACTTGTCCAATTTTTTTTCGAATTTGGTCCCTCTATAAATAGTTTTTAGAATCTTGTGTGGGAGTATCTTTTCCATACTTTACACTACACTCCAAAACTTTAATACTTCATCTTTTTGGAAGCTTTTGGTTGAAGATTCTCTTACTTTGTAAGCATTTATGACATTTATTACACCTTGTATTTTGTATTTTAGCATGTGTGGCTAAACTTAAATACTAAGGTTGTGGACCCTAAATGGGTTTTATGTAAATGGGTGTTTAACATTGAATATATGCATAATGGTTGGTTGATATTTCTTTACTTCTCATTCTTCATTTATTGTTGGTGGTTGCAAACATTGACAAAAGCCATTTAAGTCTTACTTTGTTTGGGAAAGTAAGTTAGATTTTGGAAGAAGTAAATAACAAAGACTCGAGGCCTTACACCTCGTTTAATAGAATCGCTTAGGAATAAGTGGGTTTTATTTGGCATGTATTGATTATTATAAATTGTGACTCTTAGAATTTTGGGAAAAATCAAGAGAGGAAACACTATTCAAGTATTTGGAAGTATTGGGTAGTTGCATAGACATCGATTGCATATCAACAACCAACCATTAGAAATATGTCATATTAACACCGATAGCATTACACTACATTTATAGGAACCCAACCTAGGTTTAATCAACCTTATTAATTACTACATCAAGCATTCAAATTAGTTATTGTTCTAAAACAATTATCACTCATACTCTTGCTACTCTTACTACATTTTTATGTTACTATTAATGCAATAGATTTAAGATTCTAGTCGGGTAGCACACTAACTCCAGTAACCGTTTCACACCTATTCCCTATGGGATTCAACCCCAACCTCGTTGGATTACTATATTTGACACCGACCGCCTTACACTAAGTATCAAAGTTTAATTTGAGCGTATCAACATACGATTGCCACCGTAGTCGTATCAAACAACCTGAAAATATTACCAAGAACTAACATACTACAACCCTACATCTATATGGTATTTATCCATACCCTTCCTCCTCCAAAACTCCACAAAACAGTAGTAAAACACACAGACCAATAGCAACACAAAACATTTCACAAAATAGTTCGCTACAAGTGAATAACTCGAACTCACGGCTTTCGATCACCTTCCCGTGAGTTTTTACAGGTATAGAACGAATTACCATGAATTCACAGCCGAATACATATAGGTAAGATATTGGTAAACTCACCTTACTTGTTGGATAAACCAGCCTTTATCTTGGTTCTTCAAACTCTAGGGTTTACCCCCAATTTGAACTTGAAAGATAGGGAAAATCATCTAGGGTTTATGGATAATTTTTGGGAGGAAGTTTGAAATGGTTTATGTCTGGTCATTTGTCAAATATAATGAGGTATATATTGCAGAAGATAAGACTTTTAATGAGATCTTTGTCTGACCCGAAATTGCCTCTTTTGGACCGTGATCTAACCAAGTAGGTGACCCACTTACTTGTCACCTAGCAGCTTTTGCAGTCTCCCAAAAATGTCTATATCTCTCTATTCCAATATTTTAGTGATAAACAATTTAATGCTTTGGAAGCTACACTCATAGATATTCAATTTTGTGGATAGATCACCCCGTAATTCCAAATATATTGGGAGAAAATCTTAATAACATTTGACCAAAAGTTTAATAAAACTATGAACCTACGTTGCAATAACATTTGTCGACTTATGTTTCATAACTCGTTTGACTTCAATACTTATGACACAGATATTATATGATTCATATAACTTAAAATACTACCACTTTATTATATTAAGAACCTCTAGTTTTACCCGAAAATATGAGTTACAAGATCCTTGATTCATATAACTTCTAATACTTGTTATCACCCATATGCATCCTTGTATACCTTAAGATCAATAGGATTAACTTCGAATCATCTTAGGGATAATTCCTTCTTGGCTTTGTGTTAACGTATGGCATGAACTAATGTGTGTCGATATGGGTTGTAACACAGGACATCGCAGGACGTGGCCAAAAGATGTGTCAATACGTTGTAGGATATGAAATGACGTGGGCATGTCATGGGTCTGGACATGTAAGGACATGGCTATGGCACGTTTTAGGATGTGTAAGAACATCACAGGACATGCTAGGGCATGTCCATGAAACGGGTCAGGACGTGTCAGGATGTTGCAGGACGTGGACATAGGATATTTCAGGACGTCACTTGACATGCCAGAACATATGCATGCCACAAGTCAGGAGTGTCAGGACATGGCCATGGCATGTTTCAAGAAGTCGCAAGACATGGAAGGACATGGTCATGGCACGGGTAAGGACGTCGAAGGATGAAGCCACAAGATTTGTCTGGACATGGCAAGACGTGGGCATGGTACGGGTTAGGAAGGTCAGGACATGGCCGTGGCACATTTCAGGATGTGTTAGGATGTCGTAGGACATCACAAGGCGTGGACATGGCACGGGTGATGACATCGCAGGACGTGGCCACAGGTTGTGTCAGGTCATCATAGGACATCGCAGCAGAAGTGCATTGCACGGGTTAGGACATGGACATGGCATGTGTCAGGATGTGTTAGGACATCGCAGAACATTTCAGGACATGGCCATGGCATATGTCAGGACGCGTCAGGACGTCGTAGGACGTGTTAGACATCGTAGGACATGGCAAGATGTGTGCACGGCACGGGTCAAGATGTGTCAATACATGGCCATGGCATGGGTTAGGACATGTCAGGATGTCATAGAATACAGCCACAAGACGTGTCAGGATGTCGCAGGACAAGGCAGGACGTGGGAATTCATGGTGCAGGAAGTGTCAGGACATGACCATGGCACATTTCAGAACATGTCAGGACGTTGCAAAACTAGCAGGTCATGGCCATGACACTAGTCAGGACGTGTCAGGATGTTGTAGGATGTGGCCATAGGACGTGGCAACACGACGTGTCAGGACATGACAGGACGTGGGCATAGCACGTGTTAGGACGTGTCTGGACATGGCATGTTTCAAGACGTCTCGGGATGTGACAGGATATGGTAGGGCACGGCCATGGCACGGGATAGGACATTGTAGGACATGGCAAAAAGATGTGTCAAGACATCGCTGGACGTGGCAGGTTAAGGGCATGGCACGGGTCAGGACGTGTTAGGACATGGCCGTGGCACATGTCAGGATGTGTCATGATGTCACAGGACATGGCAAGATGTGGCCATGGCATGGGTCAGGACGTGTCAAGACATCGCAGGTCGTGTCAGGATGTCGTAAGACATGGCAGGACGTGGGCATAGCACATGTCAGGACTTGTCAAGACATGGCCATGGCACGGGTCAGTAAGTGTATGGATGTTGCATGACGTGGCCACATGACATGTTAGGATGTCGCAGGACATGGCAGGACGTGGGCATGTCACGTGTCAGGACATGTTAGGACATGGCCACACATTTCAGGACGTGTCAGGACATTGCAGGACATGCTAGGGCATGTCTATAGCACATGTTAGGACGTGTCAGGATCTTGTAGGACGTGGCCATAGGACGTGTCAGGACGTCGTAGGACATGGCACGACGTAGGCATGGTATGGGTCAGGATGTGTCAAGAGATGGCCATGGCACATTTTAGCATGTGTCAGGACATCGCAGGATATGGCATGGCGAGGCTATGGCACGGGTTAGGATGTATGAGGACATTGCAGGATACAACCACATGACGTGTCAAGACATGGCTGGACGTGGACATGGAACAGGTCAATACATGTCAGGAGATGGCCATGGCACATTTCAAGACGTGTCAGGATGTTGTAAAATATGGCAGGGCATAGCCACATAATGTGTAAGGACGACGCAGGACATGGCAGGACAAGGGCATGGCACGGGTCAGGATGTGTTACAAAATAACCATGGCACATGTCAAGATGTGTCACGACATTGCAGGATATGGCAGGATATGGGCATGGCACGGGTCAGGATGTGTCAAGACATGGTCATGGCACGGGCCAGGATATGTCAGGACATTACAGGACTTAGCCATAAGACGTGTCAGGACATGGCTGGACATGGAAGGACGTGGGCATGTCACGGGTCAGGATGTGTCAGGAAATTACCATGGCACGTGTCAAGACAGTGCAGGACATGCTAGAGCGTGTCTATGGCACAGGTCAGCACGTATCAGGATGTTGCAGGACATGGCCATAGGATTTCACAGGACATCGCAGGACGTAGGCATGGCACGGGTCAAGATGTGTCAGGACATGGCCATGGCACATTTCAGGACGTGTCAGGACATCGCAGGACATGGTAGGACAAGGCCACAAGACGTGGTCTAGACATGGCCCTATCACGAGTTAGGATGTTTTAGGACATGGCCAAGGCACATTTTAGAAGCTGTCAGGATATCGTAAGGACATGGCACGATATGGCAATGGCATTGGTCAGGACATCGCAGAACATGGCAACACAATGTGTCAAGACGCCGCAAGACATGGCAGGCTAGGGGCTTGTCACGAGTCAGGACGTGTCAGGACATTTCCATGGCATGTGTCATGATGTGTCAGGACGTTACAGGATATGGCAGGGTGTGGCCATGGCACAATTTAAGATAGGTGAAGACGTCGTATGATGTATCAGGACGTCGAAGGACATGGCAAGACGTGGGCATAGAACGGGTCAGGAAATGTCAAGGCATGGCCATGGCACGGTCAGTACGTGTTAGGACATCATAGGACATGGCCCAAGATGTGTCAAGATAACGAGGACATAGCAGGACGTGGGCATGTCATGGGTCAGGACGTGTTAGGACATGGCCATGGCACGTTTAGGACGTGTCAAGACATCGCAAGACATGCCACGGTGTCTCCACGGCACGATTCAGGACTTGTTAGGATATTGCAGGACGTAGCCATAAGACGTGTCAGTACATCGTAGGACATGGCAAGACGTAGGCATGGCATAGGTCAGGACTGTCACGACATGGCCATGGCATGTTTCAAGATATTTCAGGACGTCGTACGACATGGCAGAGCGAGGCCATGGCACGGGTCAGGATGTCGTAGGATGCAACCATAGGATGTGTTAGGACGTGGGCAATGCATGGGTCACGACGTGTTAGAACATGGCCATGGGACATTTACGGATGTGTCAAGACATGTGAGGATGTCGTAGGACGTGGCAGGGCATGGGCATGGCATGGGTTAGGACATCGCAGGATGAGGCTACAGGATGTGTCAGGACGTCACACGACATGGCAAGAGAAGGGTGTGTCATGGGTAAGGACGGACTTGACCATGGCATGTGTCAGGACGTGTCAGGACGTCACAGAACATGGTAGGGTGTGGCCGTGGAATGGTTGAGCATGTGTCAGGACATCGCAGGATATGTCAGGACGTCGCAGGATATGGCAAGACGTGGGTATGGCACGGGTCAGGATGTGTTAAGACATGGCCATGGTACTGGTCAGGATGTTTAAGGATGTTGCACGACGTGGCCACAAGACGTGTCAGGACGTTGCAGGACATGGTAGGACATGGGCATGTCACGGGTCAGGATGTGTCGGGACAAGGATATGGCATGTTTCAGGACATGTTAGGGCATTGCAGGACGTGTCAGGACATCACAAGAGGTGTTAGGACGTGGGCATGGCACGAATTAGGACGTGTCAAGACATGGCCATGGCACGGGTCAAGATGTGTATTACAACCCATATCTGAACATGTTATTTCATGCCATACCTTAGTTAAAAAAATTCAAGAAGGAATTATCCTAGAGATGATAAGAAGTTTATCATATGGATCTTAAGTGATACGAGGGTCCATAAGGTTGATTAACAAGTATAAGAAGTTAAACGAATCAAGGATGTTGTAACTCGTATTTTCGGGTAAACCTATAGGAAATTAATATACTCAAGAGGTCATGTAATAAGGTATTTGAATCATATACTATACGTATCATAAGTCTGGAAGTCAAACGAGTTATGAAATAAAAGTCGACAAAAGTTGTTGCAACTTAGGTTCATAGTTCTACTTAAACTTTAGGTCAAATGTTATTAAGCTTTTATCCCAATATACTTGGAACTAAGGGGTGATCTACCCACTAATTGAAGAGCTATGAGTCTAGTTTTCATCTCTTTAAGCCGTTTATCAATACGACATTGGAATAGAGAGATATAGACATTTCTGTGAGACTGCACAAGCTGCTAGGTGACAAATAGGTGTGCCAGCTACTTGGTTAAATGACTGCCCAAAAGAGGCAATTTCGGGTCAGAACAAGAGCCCATTAAAAGGCTTATATTATGAAATAAATCCCTCATTATATTTGACAAATAACCACACGTAAACCCCTGCAAACTTCCTCCCAAAAATTATCCACAAACCCTAAATGATTTTCCCTATCTTTCAAGTTCAAATTGGGGGTAAAAACTAGAGTTTGGAGAACCAAGATAAAGGCTGAGTTATCCAACATGTATGGTTACTTACTGCTATATTTAATAGATTTATTCTACTGTGAATTCATGGTAATTCGTTATATACATGTAAGAACTCACGGGACGATTATCAGAAGCCGCGAGTTCAAGTTAGTCCCTTGTAGCAGACTATTTTCTGGATTGTTTTGTGTTGCTGGACTGTAGTGTTGGAGAAGGAAGGGTGTGGAGAAATACCATATATATGTTGGGTTGTGGTCTGTTATTTCTTCGTAATATTTTTGCGTCGTTTGATACGACTATGGTAGCCGTCGTATGTATGAAGTGATTAGGTTGTGCGTGGACTATTTTGGAAGGCTCAATATGTTTATTATTGATGTTGATTAGGCTGTTTGGTGATTCTTTTGAATGGAGTGAAGTCATATATATAGGGATCTGCTGTCCGTTTCATCGTAAAATAGGTTATGGTCGATGCATAATAGTTATGACGCTTGAATGATAACGAAAGTATCGTTTCTCTTATTGTAGACTGAGGAGTCGTGAAAATTGCATAGCTTGAGATTGGGGCAGTATATACAAGGTATGTGAGGCTATCCCTTTTCTTCTCTTGCACGACTCCGATTGTACATAATATAACGAACGAGCATCCAAAGATACTCTACTCTTAGAAGCTAGTAGTACTTACATTTTTTCCTCTCTTATGGGACGATTGATGTTGATGTTGCTCCAGTTATTCTTACGTTATCAATCTTCTTGGCACATCCTGATTCCTAAAAGGTTCATAGTCCTAATATGGTGTACATAGGATACCGATCTTACGTCACTCCGAAAGGTCTAGAACGTGTTTCTATGAGTCTAGCATGCATTATATATATGTATATATTTTACTCTACTGAGCCGCGCTACAGTCGGACGGGTACGACACCTATTTTGCAACCACTGATCAGTTTGGTTTTGCCGAGCTCCACGTGGCTAGGTACGATTCTACCGAGCCTTATGATGGCCGGGTACGTTTTTATCGAGCCTATTATGGCCGAGTATGATATGATCATGATGATGCCTACAGAGGCATATGTTTTAAAAGTTTATGTATTTATTCATATGTATTATGCATTTCTTGTCAGTAGTCCTCAGAGGTACTCAGATGTTATAGGTTGTATATTCTCTATCCCTGCTTACATTATTGTTTGTAGTTATTGTTCCATGCCTTACACACTTAGTACATTATTCGTACTAACGTCCTTTTATTTGTAGATGTTGCATGTCGTGCTGCAGGTCCTGATATACAGGTAAGTGCAGCTTCCCCACCACAGTAGGCAGTCCAGTTCATCGGTGTTTGGCGAGATCCCTTCCCTGCACTTGCCATGGTCTTGGTATGTATTTTTGTTATAGATTTTATGGGTATGTCGGGGCCATGTACCAGCTGTGTTGCAACACTTACGTTCCTTTAGAGGCTCATAGACAAGTGTCGACTCATGTATAGTTTGGTATTCCTTGTCGGCTGTTTTTGGTTGTGTAGTCTTTCATGGTAGTGTGGTAGCTTGTACCATATTTATATAGTTTCTTGATTATCTGGTCATCCCATGTTATGTAGGTTCAGGACATCATATTTTATTATTGGTTGTCCATGATCCACGTCTATCATTTATATTGAACACGTCAGCCCTAAAAGATAATAAAAAAGGTTAGATAATATGTATGTCGGTGCTCGGCAAGTATGGTCGGGTGCTAGTCATGGCCCTCTAGCTTGGTCGTGAGAAACTTGGTATCAGAGAAGGTTTGGCCTAAGGATTGTCTATGAGCCGTGTCCAGTAGTCTTGATTATGGATGTGTAGCGCGCCATATTTATAATCAGGAGGCTACATGACATCTAGGGTTGTTACCTTCTTCCTGCATCTAGATCATACATAGAGTTGAGTTGTAAGTGTTTGTCTCTAATATTCACCTTGTTTTCTTTCAGTGATGCCTTGGACTAGAAAGCAAACAATTTGTATACTAGTTGATATAGCTGCGGGAGAGGGTACCAGTCAGGTGCCCCAAGAAAGAGTAGGCCAAAATGAGGCTTAGAATGAGATGCCATCTCATACCTCATCTCCTCCATCTCCTCCAGAGGATATTAGAAGGAACCCAACACCTCCAGTTCCCCATCCGGCACTACAGACTAGGATATGCGGAATTCTTTGCAATTATTGACCAGCTTGGTAGCTGCTCAGGCGCAGAGGCAGAATACAGGTGCTATAGATAAACCCGCTAGTACGAGAGTTCGTGATTTTATTAATTTAGACCCTCCAGTGTTTACCGGATAGGACCACAAGTAGGACCCCTAAACTTTTATTGACCAGGTTCATCATACATTGCGGGTTACGCATGTTAGTAATACAGATGTAGTAGAGTTGGCTTCTTTATCGGCTACGGGATTTAGCGGTTCTTTGGTATGATAGTTAGGAGAGATCCAGGGGTCCGAACGCTCCTCCATCTGTGTGGAAGGAATTTTCTGAGACCTTTCTTCGTCTCTACTTTCCAGTTGAGATATGAAGAGCTAGAGCTGATAAGTTCTTGAACCTTAGACAAGGTAATATGAGTGTGCGAAAGTACAATATGCAGTTTGATTCTTTAGTAAGGTATGCTCCCCATATGGTGGCCGAGATGAGTGATAGGGTGCATTTGTTCGTGAACGGGTTGGGACCACATCTGATAAATGAGTTCACGACAGCCTCCTTAGGGGAGGGCATGGATATTTGTCGCATTCAAGCTTATGCCCAGACCCTAGAGGATCGTAAACGCCAGCAAAGGGCAGATAAGGAGAAGGATAGGGCCCAGCACCCAGTCTTCGAGGTGACCGGCACCATCTGTAACTCGTACTCCTCCAAAGTTATAGAGGCATCGATATGATCGATTTACCTATTCTGGTCCAGGTCAGAGTTCGCGGTCATCAGGCTCACAACATCACAGGGATACTAGTCAGACGAGACCCACAACACCACGTTGTGATCAATGTGGAAAGGCCCACTTTGGAATGTGCCATCGAGGTTCTAATGCATGTTATTCTTGCGGACAGCTTGGCCATATGAGGCGGGATTGTCCTAACAGGGGAGGTGATGGTATGGCTCAGCCGACTGGATCTGTGTCTGGTTCATCCTCATCAGTCCGGCCTGCAGCACATGGTTTTTAGCAGTTGATAGGTGGTGGTAGAGGCAGAGGTGCAGTATGGAGTTCAAGTGGTGTTCAAAATCAAAACTATGCTCTAGTAGGTCGACAGGATCTCGAGTCATCTCCAGATGTTGTTACAGGTATATTGTCTATGTTTTCTTATGATGTATACGCGCTGATTGATCCAGGATCTACATTATCATATGTTACACCCTTTGTTGCTAATAAGTTTGGCATTGAACATGAATTAATAAGTAAACACCGTATAGTAGATACTACAATATGAGACTCGGTGATTGTTAGAAGGGTTTATAGAGGTTGCACTGTGATGATTTGTAGTTGTCAAACCTGGGCAAATTTATTTGAGTTAGAAATGGTTGATTTTGATGTGATACTGGGAATGGACTGGTTGGTCTCATGCTATGCAAATGTTGACTATCGTATGAAGATGGTTAGGTTTCAATTTCCCGGTGAACCAATCATTGAATGGAAGGGGGACATTGCTACACCCAAAGGTAGGTTTATTTCCTATCTCAAGGCAAGAAAATGATCTCAAAATGTTACATTTATCATCACGTTCGCGTTAGGGATGCGGAGGTGAAGCCGCCTACTCTACAATCAATCCACGTGGTCAATGAATTTCCAGATGTTTTCCCAGATAAACTTCTAGGCCTTCCTCCTGAAAGGGAGATTGATTTTAGCGTTGATGTGTTGCCTGACACTCAACCGATCTCTATCCCTCCATACAGAATGGCCCGGGTAGAGTTGCGACAGTTGAAGGTGCAATTAAAGGAATTGCTGGATAAGGGCTTTATTAGGCCTAGCACTTCACCTTAGGGTGCGCCATTCCTATTCGCGAGTAATAAATATGGGTCTTTACGGATGTGTATCGACTATCGGCAGTTGAATAAATTTACTATAAAGAACAAGTATCCACTTCCAAGAATTGACGACCTGTTTAACCAACACCAGGGTGCCAAGTATTTCTCGAAGATTGACTTATGTTCAGGGTATCATTAGATGAGGGTCAAGGAGAAGGATATTCCAAAGATGGCCTTCCAGACGAGATATGGTCACTTTGAGTTCTCGGTTATGTCGTTCGGGATAAAAATGCTCTAGCTGCTTTTATGAATCTCATAAATACTGTATTCAGACCCCATCTCGATATGTTTGTGATTGTATTAATTGATGACATTCTGGTGTATTCTCATTCGGAGGGGGAATATGCGGGCCACTTGCGGATTGTATTATATACACTTCAAGATCGTAAGTTATATGCTAAGCTCTCCAAATGTGAATTCTGGCTGAACTGAGTAGCATTCCTTGGCCATGTAATATCTGACGAGGGTATCAGTGTTGACACTTAGAAGATTGATGCAGTAACAAATTGGCCGAGACACACAACACCATCAGAAGTCTGCAGCTTCATAGGGCTAGCAGGATATTACAGGATATTTGTAGAAGGGTTCTCCGCAATATCCGCACCATTTACTAAGTTAACATAGAAAGCTACTAAGTTCCAGTGGTCTGACACTTGTGAACGTATTATTCAAGAGTTGAAGTATCGATTGACATCTGAACCAGTGCTTACTCTTCCTGAAGGACCAGAAGGTTATATGGTATATTGTGATGCATCAGGTATAGGATTGGGGTGCATATTGATGCAATGTGGTAATGTGAATGCTTATGCATCCGAAAAATTGAAGAATTTTGAAAAGAATTATCCAACCCATGTTTTGGAATTCGCTGCAGTAATATATGCCTTGAAGATATGGCGACACTACTTATATGGCGCCTATGTTGACATATACAGAGATGATAAAAGTTTACAATACATCTTCAAGCAGAAAGAGTTAAATTTGAGGAAGCGTATGTGGCTTGAATTACTGAAAGACAACGACGTCGAGATATTTTATCATCCCGATAAAGCTAATGTTATGGCAGATGCTTTCAGCCGTAAGTCAATGGGAAGTTTTGTACACATTGAGGCAGGTAGATGGGGTTTGACTAAAGAGCTTCATCAGCTAGCAAATATGAGGTCAGATTGTTAGACTCTGATGAGGGAGGTGTTACTATATGGAATACATCAAAATCATCTTTGGTAGCGGAGGTAAAAGAACAGCACTATGAAGATCCTACCTTAGTATGATTGAGAGAGAGCATTCAACAGTGTGAAATTACGGCTTTTGAGATCGGAGGAGATGGTGCACTGTGATACCATGGCCGATTATGTGTGCCTAATGTGGTAGGGTTGCAAGAAAAGATTATGAATGAGATTCATCAATCCCGATATTCCATCCATCCCAGCTCCACAAAGATGTACCATGATGTCAAGGAGCATTATTAGTGGGACAACATGAAAAAGTCTATTGCAAAATTTGTAGCCCAGTGTCCCAATTGTCAAAAAGTAAAGATAGAACATCAGAAACCTGGTGGGTTGCTTAAGAATATAGAGATCCCAACCTGGAAATGGGACGTGATTAATATGGACTTCGTTATTGGATTACCGCTCTTATCATAAGTTTGACTCCATCTGGGTAATAGTCGATCGACTTACAAAATGTGCCCATTTTCTGCCAGTTAAGACAACTTCCACGTTTGAAGATTATGTGAAACTGCATATCAGGGAGATTGTTAGGCTTTATGGCTTGCCAATATCTATTATATCAGACCAAGGAGTTCAATTTACGGCTTACATTTGGAGGTCTTTTAAGAAGGGTTTAGGCACAGAAGTGAATCTCAGCACTGCATTTCATCTGTAGACTGATGATGCTGAACGTACTATTCAAACACTAGATGATATGCTACGAGCATGTGTTCTAGATTTTAAGGGAAATTGGGATGACCATCTTCCACTCATTTAATTTTCCTACATTAATAGCTACCATTCCTGTACTAAAATGGTCCCATACGAGAAACTATATGGGAGGAGATGCAGATCAGCAGTTGGATGGCTCAAATTCGGTAAGATAGAATTATATGGGCCAGATTTGATTCAAAAAATCCATTGAGAAGGCGAAAGTGATACAGGAGCGATTGAGGACGGCACAAACCAGGAAAAAGTCTTATTCTGATGTCCGACATCGTGATCTAGAGTTTGAGGTTGGTGATTGGGTTTTCCAAAAGATCTTGCCAATGAAGGGTGTTATGCGATTTGGGAAAAAGGTAAGCTGAGTGCATGGTATATCGGTTCATACAAAATTCTTTGACGAATTGGACAGGTTGTTTATGAGTTAGAATTGCCATCCGAATTAGAATCTGTCCATTTAGTATTCCACGTATCTATGTTAAGGAAATGTATTGGCGACCCTTCTTGAGTTGTCCCTATCAATGATGTACAAGTTACAGAGGATCTATCTTATGAAGAAGTGCCAGTGGCTATATTAGATTGACAAGTCTGAATGTTGAGAACAAAAGAAGTAGCTTCCGTTAAAGTATTGTGGAGGAACAATAATATGGAAGAAATGACATAGGAAGCGAAAGAAGATATGAATTCTAAAAACCCTTACCTATTCTAGAATGATGAAACAAGGATGCTGGTGGAACGCAAGATACATTGCAAACGTGAAACAGCTTTATGAGGTAAGCAATAACTTGAAAATACTATTCTTTAACACAAAATGGTGATATATAGATAATGTACATGTCCAAAATACTTTGTGTAACCTTGTGAGTCCATATGCTGGGCTTCACTGCTTGCATGTTTTGCTAGTAATCATTTTATAAGGAAAAATTGACCGGAAATTTCCGTTGGAATCCAGATCATTTAGGCTCCCCATAAACCCTTACATTCGATGACGAATGTTCCTATGAGGGAGGATGTTACAACCCATATCCGCACGCGTTAGTTCATGACATACATTAGTTAACACAAATGCAAGAAGGAATTAACCTTGAGATGATAAGAAGTTAATCCTATTGATCTTAAGTGATACAAGGGTCCATAATGGTGATTAACAAGTATTAGAAGTTAAACGAATCAAGGATGTTGTAACTCATATTTTCCGGTAAACCTATAGGTCAGGCTATACAATTACAAGGTATGTGAGGCTATCCCTTTTCTTCTTTTGCACGACTCCGGTTGTACATAATGTAATAAACGAGCATATAAAGATACTTTACTATTAGAAGCTAGCATTACATACATTGTTTCCTCTCTTATGGGACGATTGTTGTTGATGTTGCTGCTCTTACTTATGTTATCAATCTTGTTGGTACTTCCTGATTCCTATAAGGTTCATAGTGAAGAGTTAGTCCTAATAAGGTGTACCGAGGATACTGACCTTACGTCAATCCGAAAAGTCTAGAACATATTTCCATGAGTCAAGCATGCATTATATATATGTATCTATTTTACTCTACCGAGCAACGCTATAGTCGGCTTGGTACGGAACCTATTGTGCGACCGCTGATCAGGTTGGGTTTTACCGAGCTCCACGTGGCGGGGTACGATTCTACCGAGCCTTATCATGGCTAGGTACGTTTTTACCGAGCCTATTATGGCCAGGTATTATATGATGATGATGATGACTACAAAGGCATATGTTTTAAAAGTTTACGTATTTATACATATGTATTATGATTTTCTTGTCAGCAGTCCTCAGAGATACTTGGATGTTACAGGTTGTATATTCTTTATCCCGACTTACATTATTGTTTATAGTTATGGTTCCTTGCATTACATACTTAGTACTTTATTTGTAGTGACATCCTTTTATTTGTGGATGCTGCATGTCGTGATGCAGGTCCTGATAGATAGGTAAGTCAGCTTCCCCACCACAGTAGGCTGTCCAGTTCAGCGGTGTTTGGCGAGATCCCTTCTCCGGACTTAACGTGATCTTGGTATGCATTTTTGTTATAGACGTTATGGGTATGTCGGGACCGTGTTCCGGTTGTGTTGCAACACTTATGTTCCTTTAGATGCTCATAGACAAGTGTCGACTCATGTATAGTTTGGTATGCCTTGTCGGATGTTTTTGGTTGTGTAGTCTTTCATGTATTTAGTTTCTTGATTGTCTAGTCATCCCATATTATGTAGGTTTATGCCATCAGATTTTATTGTTGGTTATCTATGATCCATTTCTACCATTTATATTGATCCCATCAGCCATAAAAGATAATAAATAAGGTTAGATAATATGTACGTTGGTACTCGGAAAGTACGGTCGGGTGCTATTCATGGCCATCCAGTTTGGGTCATGACAACGTGTCAGCATATGGCCACAGTACGTGTCAGGACGTCGTAGGGCATGGCATGACGTGGGCATGTCACGGGTTAGGACGTGTCTGTACATGGCCATAACATGTTTCAGGACGTGTTAGGATGTCAAAAAACATGACAGGGCGTGTCCATGGCACGGGTCAGGACATGTTAGGACGTCGTAGGACATAGCCACTGGACGTGTTAGGACATGATAGGACGTGGGCATGGCACGAGTCATGACGTGCCAGGACATGGCAAAGGCATGTTTAAGGATGTGTCAAGATATCACAGTACTTGGAAGGTCGTGGCAATGGCACAGGTCAGAATGTCGCAGGACCTGGCCAAAGGATATGTTAAGACATCCCAGGACATCGCAAGACAAGGGTTTGGCACAGATCGGGACGCGTCAGAATATTTCCATGCCACGTGGTAGGATGTGTCAGAATGTTACAGAACATGGCAGGGCATGGCTATGGCATAAGTCAGGATGTGTCAAGATGTCGCAGGATGTATCAGGACGTCATAGGACATAGCACTGACGTGGGCATTAAACGGGTCAGGACGTGTCAAGACATAGTCATGGCACGAGTCAGGACATGTCATAACATCGTATGAGCTAGCCACATGATGTGTCAAGATGTCGTAGACATGAAAGGATGGGGACATGTCACGAGTTAGGACGTGTCGAGACATGGCCATAGTAAGTTTTAGGATGTGTCAGGACGTCGCAAGACATGCCAGTGCTTGTCCATGGCATGGGTCAGGACCTGTCAGGATGTTGCAGGACGTGGCGACATGACATGTAAGGACATCGCTAGATGTAGTCATGGCACAGGTCAGGAGTTTCAGGACATGGCCATGTCATATTTAAGGACCTATCAGGACGTCGTAGGACATGGTAGGGCAAGGCCATGGCACGGGTCAGGACGTTGCAGGATATAGCAACATGATGTGTCAGGTCATGGCAGGACGTGGGCATGGCACGAGTCATGACGTGTCAGGACATGGCCATGGCACATTTCAAGACATGTCAAAATGTCGCATGACATTGCAGGGCATGGCCATGACACGGGTCATGACATCACATGACGTGGCAACAGGATGTGTTAGGATGTCGCATGACATGGCAAGAGAAGGGCGTGGCACTGGTTAGGGCGTGTCAAGACATGACCATGGCATGTGTCATAGGGGCATTTTCCGTCCGTCGAACCACTGCCCGTTTGATGTTCCGGAGAAATTCGGCACATTTACATACTACTTGCTCTTATATTGGCTTGTATTATTGCAAAATGTAGTCCATACTTATGTGATTTTGTGGTTTTACAGATCAAGAGGAAGAAAAGACCAAGGACACAAAAATGGAAGCAAAAAGACAAGAAAATGGCAAAGTTGTGCACAAAGGCAAGTCTGCGGACCAACATGCGGTCGCAGATTGCACATGCGGACCGCAGAATTGCACAACAAATCGTAGAGCTAAATAGAGGTTGGATCTAAAAACCACGTCAAGAATGTGACGCATTCTACGATCGCATAGTGAACATGCGATCCGCGCTTCTGCCGAACAATGAACACGAAGAAAACCAGGAGTCAACTATGCGGTACCATCTGCGGTCGCACAATCAATAAGCGGACCGCAGAATGGTGATGTGATGGACATATGTACAGCTACGGTTTTAATCTGCGACGCTGCCGCTCAATATGCGGACCGCAGACCTGTTATGCGACAGATCTGCGGTCGCAAAGTTGACCTGGAAGGGTAAACTTGTCCGATTTTTGTCCGAATTTGGTCCCACTATAAATAGTTTTTTAGAATATTGTGTAAAAATATCTTGTGCAGACTTTATACTAGATGCCAAGACTTTAGTACTTCATCTTTTTGGAATATTTTGGTTGAAGATTCTCTTACTTTGTAAGCATTTATGACATTTTGTGTTTTAGCATGTGTGGCTAAACTTAAATACTAAGGTTGTGAACCCTAAATGGGTGTTATGTAAATGGGTGTTTAACATTGAATATATGCATAATGGTTGGTTGGTATTTCTTTACTTCTCATTCTTCATTTATTGTTGGTGGTTGCAAACATTCACAAAAGCCATTTAAGTCTTACTTTGCTTGGGAAAGTGGGTTAGATTTTGGAAGAAGTAAAGAACAAAAACTCGAGGCCTTACACCTCGTTCAATAGAATCGCTTAGGGATAAGTGAGATTTATTTGGAATCAATTGATTGTTATACATTGTGACTCTTAGGCTTTTGGGGAAGACATGGATGGGTACATAGAATCGCTAAATGCATTGGAGGGTCTTGGATCCTACACTTACACGCCGGCAAAGCTTTCTCTTGAATTAGAGAATAGAGCTACTCCCCCCGCCAAGCCATCAATCATTGAGCCACCAAAACTAGAGCTCAAACCACTTCCTCCGCACTTGAGGTATAAATTTCTTGGCTCTAATGATACTTTACCCATAATTGTGTCTTCTTTGCTGAATGATGTGCAGGTAAAACAATTATTGGATGTCTTAAAGGAGCACGGGCAAGCTATTGGGCGGACAATCGCCAACATCTGTGGCATTTCCGCGGGTATTTGTGAACACAAAATCCAATTGGAAAATGACACCTAGCCAAGTGTGGAGCATCAAAGACGACTAAATCCTTCAATGCAAGTGGTGGTGAAGAAGGAAATTATCAAGTGGTTAGATGCCGGAGTTGTTTACCCAATCGCCGATAGTTCTTGGGTAAGCCCAGTGCAATGTGTACCAAAGAAGGGGGCATAACCGTGATTGAAAATGAAAAAAATGAGCTCATCCCTACAAGAACGGTGACCTGGTGGAGAGTGTGCATGGATTATCGGAAACTCAATAGTGCAACTTGGAAGGATCATTTCCCTAAACCTTTTATTGATCAAATTCTTGATCGGGTAGGGGGAAGGGCATTCTATTGCTTTCTTGACGGATACTACGGCTACAACCAAATCAACATTGCATTGGAAGATCAAGAGAAAACGACATTCACTTGTCCTTATGGGACATTTGCTTTTAGCCGGATGCCATTTGGGTTGTGTAATGCTCCGGCGACCTTTCAAAGATGCATGATGTTGATTTTCTCCGATATGGTGGAAGATTTTCTAGAGGTCTTCATGGATGACTTCTCATTTGTCGGTGATTCCTTTGAGCATTGTCTTGCAAATCTTAGACAAGTGCTCAAAAGATGCGAGGAGACAAATCTTGTGCTCAATTGGGAAAAATGACACTTCATGGTGGATGAAAGTATTGTGTTGGGTCACAAGATTTCTAAGCATGGCATTGAGGTTGATCGGGCAATAGAGATCATTTCTAAACTTCCTCCACCCACTTCAGTGAAATGTGTTCGAAGCTTCTTGGGCCATGCCGGATTCTATAGGAGATTCATCAAGGATTTCTCCAAGATTGCACACCTAATGTGCAAGCTTCTTCAGAAGGATGCAAAATTTGTGTTTGATGACAAGTGCCTCAAGGCATTTGAGGAATTAAAGTTGAGGCTCACCGTGGCACCTATTATTGTCAATCCCGATTGGACTCTTCCTTTTGAACTCATGTGTGACGCCAGTGGTGTAGCAATTGGAGCAATGCTAGGTCAACGCTACAACAAGATACTTCATCCGATCTACTATGCAAGCAAAACTCTCAACGGGGCGCAAATGAACTACACTTTCACTAGGAAAAAGCTTCTTGCCATTATGTATGCTTTTGAAAAGTTCCGGGCCTATTTGTTAGGGTCCAAGGTGGTGGTCTACACAGATCATGCGGCTCTTCTATATCTCATGGAAAAGAAATATGCAAAGCCTCGACTAATTAGGTGGGTTCTCTTGTTGCAGGAATTTGACTTTGAAGTCAAAGATCGCAAAGGTAGAGAGCACCAAGTTGCAGACCACTTGTCAAGGCTTGAGGAAGCAAGGAGACCTAAGGAAGAGCTTGACATAAATGATGCTTTCCCCGATGAGCATATCTTGGCACTTTCCAATACCTTTGCTCCTTGGTATGCCGACATTGCAAATTACTTGGTGAGGGATGTCATTCCAGAAGGGTTAGAACCTCACCAAAAGAAAAAGTTCTTGAGGGATTGTCGGCAATACTATTGGGATGAACCCTATTTGTTTCGAGTGTGTGCGGACAACATCATCTGGAGGTGTGTACCAGAGGAAGAAATTATGCCAATCCTCAAGGCATGTCATGATTCACCTGTTGGAGGCCATCATGGAGGCAATAGGTCGGCGGCCAAGATTCTTGAGTTTCTAAACGAAGGAGACAACTGATTTACAGGAACTCTTTCCCAACCTTTTATAATATATACAATTACAAAGGAAATTTTCGAGTTTGGCAAGGTGCTGCCACCCTTGGCAGGCACTGATGAGTGGTGATTTTACCACTCATTTTAGCCTCTTTTCCTTAGCTTTTGTGTCGTCTTATGTATACAATGAGATTCTTTATAGTGGTTATTGTGACATTTTCAGCCGCAGTTCGGACCCTTGGTAGTGATTTAAGTTTCAAAAATGTAGAGAATTAATTTTTCCGAAAAATGTCAAATATGCGGTCAAGAATGCGACCGCAAACTTGACATGCGGACCGCATTCTTGCCGCAAATCGTTCCAGAGAGTTGCCCAAAATCGTGTCAAAAGTGCGGTCGATATGCGATCGCATGTCAAATCTACGGTGCACTTTTGCGACCGCAGAATCAACATGCGGTCCGCATAGTGACCGCATTCCTTAACAGAACCTGCATAACTTTGAGGCCATTTTTGCGGTCACTCTGCGGACCGCATGTGGATTCTACGGTCGCATAGTGACCGCATATTTGACCCCGGCCCAGATTTTTGTAACATTTTGACCCGATCTCTTCTTTAATATAACACACTTCTTCTTCATTTTATCATATCATCTCACCAAAATTAGAGAGAGAAGAGAGGGTTTTTAGAGAGAGAAGTTCTTCATCTTCAAAGATTGTTCCAACTACTTAATTCCAAGGGATCCTAGGGCAAGGATTCAACATCCCCAATCTTTTCAAGGTAAAAACCCTAACTATTTTCTTTGATTTTCAGTTTTAAATTGGGTAAAGAGAGGTTTGCATATAATAGCTTTTAAAAATAGAATTTTTACACTCATGCATGATTATTGAACTTGATTTCTAGTAAAAGAAGTGAGTAGAAGTAAGAGTCTTCAAGAACAAGGTTGGCAAGAGTAAGATAGCTTGGGTAAGCATAAAGTAGGAAGTTAACGAAAGAAAACTCATCACCAGGTATGTATGGCTAATTTTGATTCTTGTGAAATCGCCTATATGTGTGAAGTTTGTTTGTTTCGTGTTAAATTGACAAATTTTACGTAATTCTTTGATTTCCTTGTTGAGCATTTGATTGATGTTGAACTATGTGTGGTATGAAATATGAATTGAAAGATAAAAAGGTAATCGAGGTTGGTAAAGAATTGGGAACAACCATTGTGATGGCATATTTGGCTTATTGTGGAAGGAATTTGAAACACCTTAATTGTGGTGAATTGTTGAACATGATTATGTAGGCATTTTCGATTTTGGAATACTTGTAACATGGTTGTGATATTGAATTGAGAAGAAATTGAGAACATGAACCAATGTGTAAGTTGCTTATTTGAACTTGTTGAAATTGTGTGTAGTACCTTATCTGCTGTTTGAAATTGTTGTGTTTTCAACTTGTAAGGCGGGGTCGTGTTGCGCGCCGCAACGTGGTGAAATAAGGTGTGGGTTGGGGTGATAAGGGTGGCCGAGGTAATAAGGGTGGTCGGGGGCAATAAGGATGGAAAGCGATCGAAATCGCTATTGAAAATTGATACAAAAATCAATAATGTGAAATTGTGAAAGGAGACAGCAGGAGAGTTTGCAACCCTGTGGGGCACTGATTGCCCTTTGTTTGACTACTTGTGCTTTACGTGATTGATTGGTTATTGTTAAATTGGTTGATCGTAGAAAGTGCTTTGTGTGAGAATTATTTGAAATGAGGAAAATGTGGAAACATGGTTGGCTGGCTTAATTAATTGTTGATGTAATTTAATGGCTTGAGTTTACTTGGGACAAAGTTTGTCCATACATACCAGTACAATTCAAGTGTACTTACGTCCCTTTTGCCGGGGGCGCTACATTCATGTTATGATTGTAGGTGGATCAGTAGCAGGCACTTTAGCTCATCGGCAGTAGTATCCTTCTCCTTCCATTGCTCGTTTTGGTGAGCCCTTTCTTCCTCGGGGCCTTGTGTGGTTCATGCCACTTCGGTTTAGATTTCATTTTGGTTTTGTAAGGTATAGCCGGAGCCTTGTTACCGGCAAGTATTGTATTTCCCTTTTGTATCCTAGAGGCTCTGTAGACATGTAAACTGTGGGACTCCAGTCTTATGTATATATATGGTGTTATGTCGGGCGTTGTAAAAATTGAAATCTTGTTAATGAATCACTCGTATCGTTTTATTTGTTTAATGTGAAATCAATTATGATTAGTAATATATTTGGTTAATGAGAAACAGTCATCACAGGGGTAACGCGTGGGAATGAAAGGCACCCAGGTCCGCTTGGCTGGGGCAACCCGGTCAGGCGCCGGTCATGTCCCTCGATTTGGGGCGTGACAAACTTGGTATCAGAAGCTTAAGGTTTTAAAGTGTCCTAGGATGTCTCGGAGCCGTGTCTAGTAGTGCCCTTCTTATAGGTGTGTTGTCGACCACATCATATAAGTAGGGGGCTACACGAGCATTTAGGAATTTACCTACTTCTTTGTTAATCTATATCGTGCGGTAAAGTGCAATGTGGAGATATCTGTGTCTAATTCGTGCCTTGTTCCCAAATTTTCAGAATATGGCACCTAAGAAGAAGGCTAGACTCGGCCTTAGGGCCAATGCCGACCCAAGTGCAGCTGTTAATCATGTACCCGATGCCGTGGGAGAGAATGACCCACCGGTCCCGAATTTGCATGGCCCATCTGTTCAAAACCCAAGTGTCCCTATTCCAGCCGCGGCAGAGGATGCCACCATTCCTCCTGCCGGTGTTCCTGACTCAGATACAGTTCCCGCTTCGGGCTCTGGTATCTCTAATGAAGAACTTAGGGGAGCCATCCATATGTTAACACGGTTAGTGGCCGCCCAGGCCCAGAGATCCCATGATGCCCCTGCATCCTCCAGCGGACAGGGAGATTCCTTTGGCTCCAGAGTCCATCAATTCTTGCGATTGGCCCCTCCGGAATTTTCAGGCACCGATCCAGAGGCTGACCCACAGGAATTCCTTGATGAGATATACAAGACCCTCAGAGTGATGAAGGCTATAGATATAGAGGGGTAGAGTTGGCCTCTTACAGGCTGAAGGGAGCGGCACGTTCATGGTTCGAAATGTGGGAGGATTCCCGTGAGGAAGGGAGCCCTCCGGCCAGATGGGATGAGTTCGTGGATGCATTTATGGACCACTTCTTACCTGCGGAGGCAATGGCAGCCCGTGCCACTGAGTTCGAGGTTCTCAAGCAGGGCAGTATGAGTGTTTGGGAGTATCACATGGAGTTCGTAAGGTTGTCCAAGTACGCTCCACATTTAGTGTCGACCATGGATGCCCGGGTTCGACGGTTTGTTCAGGGCCTTAGCCCTTTGGTGGTGAATGAGGCCGCCACAGCAGCTTTGCACTCAGACATGAACTATGGGAGGATTGTGGGGTTTGCTCAGGCCACAGAGGCCAGGAAATTGAAGATTCGTGCAGAAAGAGAAAGTAGCAACAGGGCCCGGTCAATGGGTCGTTCAGGGAGATCACTTCCAGGGAAGGGGTCATCAGGGCCATCCCAGTCATATGCTCAGTCCTCCGCGAGTGCACCGCCATCCGTGCACGGTCATCAGCAGGGCAGTTACTCGAGACCTGGTTCAGACAGCAGGAGGTCTCGTCAGTCTGGTCATCCTGGGGTGAGATCCCAGCAGCCGGGGAGACCTACATGCCCCAAGTGTGGGAGATTTCATACAGAAACTTGCTACCTTGACCTTCCAGTGTGCTTCGGGTGCGGGGTGAGAGGTCACATTCAGCGGGACTGCCGTGCACCCCGTCGGGGTATAGGTAGGGGATCTGCTCAGTCATCCGGTTCTTCAGCTGCTACATCATCAGCGCGTACTCCAGCAGCAGCAGGGCGTGGTGCAGCTAGGGGTGGAGCTCAGGGTAGGGGTGGACCTAGCCGATTCTATGCATTGAGTGGCCGCCAAAATGCCGAGGCTTCTCCAGATGTTGTTACGGGTATCATGTCTGTTCAGACTATTGATTGCTATGCCCTTATTGATCCAGGGGTCCTCCTTGTCTTATGTTACTCCATTCATTGCTTCAAGTTTTGGGATAGTACCCGAACAGCTTCATGAGCCGTTCTCTGTGTCGACTCCAATTGGTGATTCTATTACAGCCTCACGAGTCTATAGGAATTGTGTTGTTACGGTGGGTGGTCGTGATACCACAGCCGATCTTATTGAGCTTGGGATGGTAGATTTTGATGTAATTATGGGGATGGATTGGCTCTATTCGTGCTTTGCCAAACTTGACTGTCGAACGAGAGTTATGAGGCTCGAGTTCCCTAACGAGCCAGTTATTGAATGGAGAGGAAATGGTGTAGTGCCAAGGGGTAGGTTTATTTCCTACCTTAAGGCTTCGAAGATGATTAAGAAGGGGTGTATCTATCACCTGGTTCGGGTAACGGACACCACCTCGGATGTGCCTACCCTCGAGTCCGTGCCAATTGTGAATGAATTTCCTGAAGTGTTTCCAGATGAGCTTCCAGGCATCCCGCCGGATAGGGAGATTGATTTCGGAATTGATGTATTGCCGGATACTCAGCCAATATCCATTCCACCTTACAGAATGGCGCCAGCAGAGTTAAGGGAGTTAAAGGAGCAACTGAGGGATTTATTAGAGAAAGGGTTCATACGACCGAGTGTGTCACCGTGGGGTGCTCCGGTTCTCTTTGTCAGAAAGAAGGATGGGTCACTTCGAATGTGTAATGATTATCGGCGACTCAACAAAGTCACCATCAAGAATAAATATCCTTTGCCTCGAGTGGATGATCTGTTTGACCAATTGCAGGGAGCGAAGTTCTTCTCAAAGATTGATTTACGGTCTGGGTACCACCGGTTAAAAATCAGGGAGCAGGATATTCCTAAGACCGCCTTCAGAACTCGTTATGGTCACTTCGAGTTTTTGGTCATGTCTTTTGGGCTAACTAATGCCCCAGCAACTTTCATGGACCTTATGAATCGGGTTTTCAAGCCATTCCTAGATTCCTTTGTGATTGTATTCATTGACGATATTCTCATCTACTCTCGGAGCGGGGAAGATCATGCCGTTCACCTCAGAGCAGCATTGCAGACCCTTCTTCAACATCAATTGTATGCCAAGTTCTCAAAATGTGAGTTTTGGTTGGAGTCCGTAGCTTTTCTAGGGCATGTTATTTCCAGTGAGGGAATTATGGTGGATCCTCAGAAGATTGCGGCGGTGAAAGATTGGCCTAGACCCACGACCCCGACAGAGATTCGCAGCTTTTTGGGTCTGGCAGGGTACTATCGGAGGTTTGTAGAGGGATTCTCAACCCTCGCCTCCCCATTGACTAAATTGACGCAGAAAGCAGTTAAGTTCCAGTGGTCCGAAGCATGTGAGAAAAGTTTCCAAGAACTGAAGTCAAGATTGACCTCGGCACCAGTATTGGCCTTGCCGGAAGGCACAGAGGGATTTGTAGTCTATTGTGATGCCTCCAGAGTCGGTTTGGGATGTGTATTGATGCAGCACGGAAAGGTTATAGCTTATGCTTCCAGGACAACTCAAGAACCATGAGAAGAATTATCCGACGCATGATTTGGAACTTGCAGCTGTTGTGTTTGCCTTGAAAATATGGCGACACTATCTTTATGGGGTTCATGTAGATGTGTTTTCGGACCACAAGAGCCTCCAGTATTTGTTCAAGCAGAAAGAGCTGAATCTGAGACAGCGGCGGTGGTTAGAACTACTCAAGGACTATGATATGGACATATTGTACCATCCAGGGAAGGCAAATGTGGTAGGCGACGCTCTTAGTCGAAAATCCATGGGTAGTTTGGCTCATTTGGGTGTAGATCAGAGACCCCTGGCTCGAGAGGTTTACCAATTAGCCAGTTTGGGGGTTCGTATCTCGGCGTCAGATGAGGGAGATATCTTGGTGCATAATGGAGGAGAATCATCATTGGTCGCGGAAATCAAGGAAAAACAGTTCATGGATCCAGCATTGGTTCGGGTGAAGGAAGCAGTCATGAATGACAAGACCTCAGCATTTGTACTCAGCGGCGAAGATGGTGTATTGCGGTGTCAAGATAGGCTATGTGTTCCGGATGTGGACGAGCTTCGGGAAAGAGTGATGGCAGAGGCTCATACTTCCAGGTATTCTGTGCACCCTGGTTCAACGAAAATGTATCACGATCTCAAGGAGATTTATTGGTGGAACGGTATGAAAAGGGATGTGGCGGGCTTTGTAGCTAAATGTCCGAACTGTCAACAAGTGAAGGCCGAGCATCAACGGCCTGGTGGATTAACTCAGCTTATAGAAATACCAAGGTGGAAATGGGAGATGATCAATATGGATTTCGTGGTGGGGTTACCTCGCACTCGGCGTAAGTTCGATTCAGTATGGGTGATAGTAGATCGACTCACCAAATCAGCTCACTTCCTGCCTGTCAAGTCCACTGATATTGCGGAGCAATATGCAAGATTGTACATCAAAGAGATAGTAAGGCTTCATGGCACTCCACTTTCTATCATCTCAGATCGCGGGGCTCAGTTCACCGCTAACTTTTGGAAGAAGTTTCAGCAAGGTTTGGGAACTCAGGTGAATCTCAGCACAGCTTTCCATCCACAGACCGATGGACAGGCCGAGCGGACCATTCGGACGCTTGAAGATATGTTGCGGGCTTGTGTCTTAGATTTTAAAGGTAATTGGGATGAACACTTGCCACTGATAGAATTTGCTTACAATAACAGCTATCATGCTAGCATTCAAATGGCCCCGTTTGAGGCATTGTACGGGAGAAGATGTAGATCGCCAATCGGGTGGTTTGAGGTAGGTGAAGCGGAATTGCTAGGGCCAGATATGGTGTACGAAGCTATGGAAAAGGTCAAGGTTATTCAGGAGAGAATGAAAACAGCACAGAGTCGTCAAAAGTCCTATGCGGACGTTCGTCGAAGGGATTTGGAGTTTCAAGTCGATGATTGGGTGTTCTTGAGGGTATCTCCTATGAAGGGAGTCATGCGATTCGGAAAGAGAAGGGAAATTGAGTCCTAGGTATGTCGGGCCATATCGGATCGTTCAAAGGATTGGTCAAGTTGCTTATAGGCTAGAGTTGCCTCCTGAGATGTCATCGGTGCATCCGGTATTCCATGTGTCCATGTTGAAGAAAGTGATTGGAGATCCATCCACCATCATGCCAGTCGAAGCTATAGAGGTTAATGAAGATTTGTCATATGAAGAAGTTCCAGTTGCCATTCTTGATAGGCAAGTCCGTAAGTTGAGAAATAAGGAAGTTGCCTCTGTTAAAGTATTGTGGCGAAGTCAACAAGTTGAGGAGGCCACATGGGAAGCGAAAAAAGAGATGAAGGAAAAGTACCCCCATTTGTTTGATCAAGCCTAGAAGAAATTAGGTGACCCTCCTACTCTTAGTAACTGTCATCTTGTCTAAGTTGTTTCCCTCTTAGTATTAGTAAAGTCCCCTTCATTTTGTAATGAGTTAAATGTGTTGTTACCTTGGGTCACTTGAACCTTTCTTGATAAATGAAAGCCTTATAAAGATTTACGTGTTTAATAAACAACTAATAGTAAGTTTAGATTGGTAATGGTTTGTTAAGTGTACATGGTGTGTTAAAATGGTTAAATAAGGTAAGAATTCATTGAAGTGACTAGTTTATGTGCAATTGTAACAATGTGATAGAATATGTGCATTCGTTGAGGTAAGAAAGTGTATACCAGTTGTGAAAAGTGTTGTAATTGTATATTGTTGTTTGGTAATGTGTTTCGGGGGCCCTCTGACAGGTGGATATGTCCATAATACAAAGGAAACTCTGGCGAAATTTTTCTAAAATATAAGAGTTAGTCAAAATTTTGATAGCTTGCATATCATGTCTTTCAAAACCAACTCATTTATTTCAAAATCCTCATTCGAGGACGAATGATCTTAAGGGGGGGAGGATGTAAGGCCCCGTAAAAATTTTGTGCATAAAACCGTAAAATTTTTGTGCATAAAACCTAGTAGCTGTGGTGTCATGGTCCGAATAATGTGCGCGGTTCGGACCCTTGGTAGTGATTTAAGTTTCAAAATGTAGAGAATTAATTTTTCCGAAAAATGTCAAATATGCGGTCAAGAATGCGACCGCAAACCTGACATGCGGACCGCATTCTTGCCGCAAATCGTTCCCGAGAGTTGCCCAAAATCGTGTCAAAAGTGCGGTCGATATGCGATCGCATGTCAAATCTGCGGTGCACTTTTGCGACCGCAGAATCAACATGCGGTCCGCATAGTGACCGCATTCCTTAACAGAACCTGCACAACTTTGAGGCCATTTTGCGGTCACTTTGCGGACCGCATGTGGATTCTGCGATCGCATAGTGACCGCATATTCGACCCCGGCCCAGATTTTGTAACATTTTGACCCGATCTCTTCTTTAATATAACACACTTCTTCTTCATTTTATCATATCATCTTACCAAAATTAGAGAGAGAAGAGAGGGTTTTTAGAGAGAGAAATCTTTCATCTTCAAAGATTGTTCCAACCACTTAATTCCAAGGATCCTAGGGCAAGGATTCAACTTCCCCAATCTTTTCAAGGTAAAAACCCTAACTATTTTCTTTGATTTTCAGTTTTAATTGGGTAAAGAGAGGTTTGCATATAATAGCTTTTAAAAATAGAATTTTTACACTCATGCATGATTATTGAACTTGATTTCTAGTAAAAAGAAGTGAGTAGAAGTAAGAGTCTTCAAGAACAAGGTTGGCAAGAGTAAGATAGCTTGGGTAAGCATAAAGTAGGAAGTTAACGAAAGAAAAATCATCACCAGGTATATATGGCTAATTTTGATTCTTGTAAAATCGCCTAAATGTGTGCGAATTGTTTTGGCATGTGTCAAATTGAGAAATTTTACGTAATTCTTTGATTTCCTTGTTGAGCATTTGATTGATGTTGAACTACGTGTGGTGTGGTATGAAATATGAATTGAAAGATAAAAAGGTAATCGAGATTGGTAAAGAATTGGGAACAACCATTATGATGGCATATTTGGCTTATTGTGGAAGGAATTTGAAACACCTTAATTGTGGTAAATTGTTGAACATGATTATGTGGGCATTTTCGATTTTGGAATACTTGTAACATGGTTGTGATATTGAATTGAGAAGAAATTGAGAACATGAACCAATGTGTAAGTTGCTTATTTGAACTTGTTGAAATTGTGTGTAGTACCTTATCTGCTGTTTGAAATTGTTGTGTTTTCAACTGTAAGGCGGGGTCGTGTTGCGCGCCGTAACGTGGTGAAATAAGGTGTGGGTTGGGGTGATAAGGGTGGCCGAGGTAATAAGGGTGGTCAGGGGCAATAAGGATGGAAAGCGATCGAAATCGCTATTGAAAATTGATACAAAAATCAATAATGTGAAATTGTGAAAGGAGACAGCAGGAGAGTTTGCAACTTGTTGGGCACTGATTGCCCTTTGTTTGACTACTTGTGCTTTACGTGATTGATTGGTTATTGTTAAATTGGTTGATTGTAGAAAGTGCTTTGTGTGAGAATTATTTGAAATGAGGAAAATGTGGAAACATGGTTGGTTGGCTTAATTAATTGTTGATGTAATTTAATGGCTTGAGTTTACTTGGGACAAAGTTTGTCCATACATACCAGTACAATTCAAGTGTACTGACGTCCCTTTTGCCGGGGCGCTACATTCGTGTCATGATTGTAGGTGGATCAGTAGCAGGCACTTCAGCTCATCGGCAGTAGTATCCTTCTCCTTCCACTGCCCGTTTTGGTGAGCCACTTTCTTCCTCGGGGCCTTGTGTGGTTCATGCCACTCGGTTTAGATTTCATTTTGGTTTTGTAAGGTATAGCCGGAGCCTTGTTACCGGCAAGTATTGTATTTCCCTTTTGTATCCTAGAGGCTCTGTAGACATGTAAACTGTGGGACTCTAGTCTTATGTATATATATTGTGTTATGTCGGGCGTTGTAAAAATTGAAATCTTGTTAATGAATCACTCGTATCGTTTTATTTGTTTAATGTGAAATCAATTATGATTAGTAATATATTTGGTTAATGAGAAACAGTCATCACAGGGGTAACGCGTGGGAATGAAAGGCACCCAGGTCCGCTTGACTGGGGCAACCCGACCACGCTCGTGGTCACAAGCTTGATTCCAAGCTAGGGGCCCAATTCATATCATCCAAATGGCGAGAAAAGTGGTAATGTTGTTTGCGTCGTGCCACGATGTTAAATACGGCGCTTGGTTGGAGGAAACCCATTGGTTTTTCAAAATATTTAACCATTATTCAAATTTTCTTTTTTAGAATTGCTTAGAGTATTATTTTTAATAAATCTGCCAAGTTCGATAATTTTTGGAGTTGATTTTAGCAGGTCGGGGTATCCGGGCAAACACAAACCTGTAGCGGAAGAAATCTGCCAGAAAAAGCAATGAATCGCGATCGCATGAGGTAAGCTCTTGGCCAACCCTACGCGATCGCAGAAACAGGGACGCGATCGCATCACTGGGTTATTTTGTGAACTACGATCGCAGTAAAAGCCACATGATCGCGTAGCATTGCGGCAGTCTAAGACTTGAAATGCACTGGAATTGCAAAATTGTGCCCAATCTCATTAAAACAAAAGAACACACTGCTCCCATTTTTCCTCCGAAAAGCTCACTGAGAAATTAAATTGGTTTAGCTTCAATCACATAAATCTTGCATTATTCTCTCAGGTATGTTATTCTCCCATCCCTAAAGCTTGGTTTAAATGTATTTTAATGGTATGTTAGGGTGTGGGCTGCCCAATATTTAAAAAGTTAGGGTTTAAAATTGGTTGTGGTGTGAAAAGCCATTGTTGAATCTCTTGTCATGCTTGCTTGTTGTGAGTGATTGGTTGAGAGAAATGGAGTTTTTGTATGCAAAAATTTGGGGCATAAACGCATGTGTTGGTGGTGTAAACTCTGACTGTTAATGAGCTAGCACACATGTTGTTCAAAGAAATGCACAAAAGACACTGGTTCTGCGCGAGTAAGAAGACTATCGCGATCGCGATGACCAATTCTGCGATTGCGTAGGTCTAATTCTGGCTGTTCAAAAACTTGCTCATCACGATCACGTGAATGCCTTTGCGATCGCGTAAGGTTCCCATCACTTTACTCTCCGCGATCGCGTGACATTGTCTGCGATCGCGTGTGTTGAACTGGCTTTCTTCTCCGTGATCGCGTGACTATGTATGCGATGGCGATTCACAACTCCCTAGTGCACAAACCAGTAGCTTCGCATATTCTGCCCCCAAAGCTTTCTAACCTATTTCTTTGTCCTAATTAACTCTAAATGCAATGCTGAAAGTCACTATATGTTTGTTTTTGACATGAAAACTTTGTGTGTAGGTATTTTGAGCTAAAAAATGGATTCGGCGACTAATGAAAATGTGCAACAATATGTCGAACAAGTGGCAGCTAAGGAGTATTATGATGCTGCCACATTTTCCTCATGCAGGTGCTATGAACGCTATGACAAACAGCTTTCCAAAAGCAAGATAAGGGAAAGAGGCATACAATTGGTCGACCTGGAGGATCAATGACCTGAATTCCATGGCAGGTTGCTTGCTAGTGGCTGGATTTGCTTCGCCGAAGAGCCCAGGCTAGCCAACTATAAGGTTGGCCGAGAATTCTATGCAAATGCTGTTGAGACATACTTCAACAATGAGATGGTGGCCACTGACCGAGGGTGCGAAGTCCGTTTCAGTCCAGAGCGGATCAACGCCCATTACAATCTTGCCAATGTGGATATCAGGTGTACCAGGAGAGAGCCAAAGAGTTGGGTGGCCAATGGTTTGTCACTCACTTGCACGGTGGGCAGGTGCCTAAATGGATCAAGAATCATACCAGGATCGAGTCTTCGGAATTCACTGCGGAGGCCAAGACTTGGCTCTCCATAATCTATGCTTGCATCATGCCTTCAAAGAATGAAACAAAGGTAACACCTGAGAAGGAAAGGGTTATTTGTGCACTTCTGGAGGGGATGCACGTAAATGTAGGGAAACTCATTGTTGATGAGATAGCTGAGGTGGTGGCAGAGCAGACCAAGAGCTTGTTCTTTCCATCATTGATCACCCACCTATGCTATGAGGCTGGGGTACAACCCAAACCTACAGAAAATGAAATTGCAACCAGAAAAGCTCATCCATCACCTACTAAGGTCAAGAGCAGGAGTGCCACCAAAGAAGAGACGAATTGATGTAGCATCTCCCAATTTTGGTTGGTTCACAAAAATAGATATTAATGAAGATGCTTCCAGTACTTCCACAACCATCATTCCACTTGAGGAGGGACCTCTTACTCTCAGGTACATCTCTCGAAAGGTTTATGGTATGGACACTCAAGTACGACAGCTTGTAGCTGGTCTTCCATCTGGACCATCCGGAGAGAGCAGCTCTGCAGGCCCAGCTGGCTCAGAAAGGCTCCCCATATTGTCTGACCTTGTGAAGGAGCAACAGAGCATCAAACCAAAGCTGGGAAAAATTGAAAGAAGGCAACGGAAGCATAGAGAGCATGAGAGGAAGAAAGGCAAGTTCCTTAACAAGATCATGAGCACGTTGCGCAAATTCTGTGGACCTGATGATACAGAGGATGATGACTTTGAGCTTGAGCCTCCCAGTTCCTCCAGTGGAGAGTGACACCATTCAGGGAGCACCTCCTTTATTTTAGCTTTAATTGCATACTTGCATTGGGGACATTGCAATATTCTATGTTGGGGGTGGTCTTTGGGCATTGCAATATTTTCTTAGACATTGAAGCATGAATTAGTTGTGTAGCCTTGAACTTGTGTAGATATATATTTTATTAGTAGTAAATCATTGTTAGGTACTATCTTTCTTGTTGATTATTTTTTTTCTTTTCGTAGTAGCTTCTTTAATTTTTGTTGCCTTTGTAGTAGTTGTTATTTTCCTTTTCTTAAATAAAATTTCCTTGGGTTTTCTTCAAGCTACGGTTCTTTCCCAAGGAACACTTTAGTGAACCGGGTGACTTTTCCCGATGAGAGATAGTGTGACAACCTTCTTAAGGGAATTAGTCTTGTTTTGTTAGGATGAGGCTTTTGGATTATTTGGTACTAATAAAATTAGCCTCTTGTATGTAAATTATGAATTAAGAATACCCCTCCAAAAATGTGTATTAATATATTAAAAACAAGTAATATGCATGGTGTAAATCAATGCTTGTTATAAATTTTTGGCTCTTTTAGTGACTCTTAGCTCACTAGTTTGATAGAATTGATCTGTTTGCATTAATTCATGTGCTATGTGTGTTAGCGATTGTTCAAATAATTCTTGTGTATACTTCTATCATCTAGAACTTGCCCGGTTTGTTTTTCAATGCTCATGATAGTATATTTGGTTGGAGGAATGATCTTAGGCATTCTTTGTTTTAATTTTAAACCCTCTTTAGCCTTACAACCCTACCGTTGAATAAATAATGTCACTAGTACCCCTTTTTTGAGCATTTAAAACTTTCTTTGGCCAGCTCAATACAAACCTTTCCTTTTTTTGGAAAATAATTCCCTCTCTTGAACCCATCCCTCCTTGAACATTGAGAATGAGGCTAAAAGCCTAAGTTGGGGGTGGTGTCAAAATGGAAATTGGTAAGGTTGTGCATTGAGTATAAGACCACATGCCTCAAAGTATTTGTATTAAAGTATTCTAGCTGCAAGACAAAAAAAAACAAAATTATATATATGTGTATGTATATACATTATGGATCCTTGAATAAAATTAGGAGAGGTATGTAAGGTGGCTCTATGTTGGGAGCTAGATGCCAATGAGGCTATGTAAGTTGAAGAAAATCAAAATGCAAAAGAATGAAACTTGTGAGTAGTGTTCAAAGAGGGTGAAGTCACATGTACCCAAATTATTATCCAACCTTCCCTAAACCTACATTACAAGCATAAAAAACCTTGTGGGACCTCCAACTAAGCATTCTTGAATAAGTGATGAATTAAAATAAGGGCAAGCCTATGGTATGATACGTCATAGCGCTTGAAGTTTCTTTGTGAGAGTGAGTGTTTTCTAAAAATTTGTCCCTTGTGTTGTGTCGTAAATATGTTGTTTTTGGGACCGTCTTTCTTGAGGGCACATGAATTAGAAAAGACTGGTGAAATTGAGTAAAGTGAGCAATTATAGTGAACTAGTGCTTTTGAGTCACTCATTGAGGCTTATTTTTGTCACTTGATTGTTTTGGAACTCCCTTGCACATTGTTGAAGTTGTTTTTCTTTAGGAGGGAGTTATTTGAAAAATATATACATACTTGAGCCTAATTGTTAGTACCAACCAAAACCATAAGTATGGTGTTTGAATGAGAGAATGTGATATGTACATAATAGCAATGCCACTTATAATTTAAATGGTGAATTCTCATTGATGTTTTGGTTTTGATTTGCTTGAGGACAAGAAAAAGCTTTATGTTGGGGGTGATGATGAGTGGTGATTTTACCACTCATTTTAGCCTCGTTTCCTTGGCTTTTGTGTCGTCTTATGTATAAAATGAGATTGTTTATAGTGGTTATTGTGAGATTTTCAGGTACATGGTGCTATGTGGTGTGTTGAATGGAATTTAGGTGTCTTTGACTGGAATTTAAAGGAAAAATGGCTGCTGGGAGAGAACTCTACGCGATCGCGGACACCATCATGTGATCGCAGAAGACCAGGCAGCAACACTACCCGATCGCAGAAGTTATCACGCGATCACAGAAGAAAAACACCTAAAGCTACGCGATTGCAGGAGAGGATAACGTGATCTCAGAAAACACATACGGGAAGCTACGTGATTGCATGAGTTGTTCACGCGATCACAGAAGACACATACGTGACGTCACGTGATCGCAGGAGTGGTTCGCGTGATCGCGGAGGATTAGACCACTACTCTACGCGATCGCGGGCCAAAACACGCGATCGCGATGCATTGTATCTAGGCCAGTTCTGGGCAATTTTGGCATTTGACATATTTTTCACCCCAAAGCACTTTTATACTCGTCCAAACAGACATTGTAAGCATCTTTTTATCATCTTTTTCACTTCTTGGAGTTTTTTGGCTAGTTTGGAGGCTAGGGTTTTGCACACACAGTTGGGTCTTGAAGATTAAAGCTTGTGATTAAGGATTTCTTACCCATTTATGTTTATTTCTTCATTTCCTTGCTTTGTATTGTATATCTAAGTGTGTAGTATTTATTTCCAATACTTGAATCTTGTTTATGGGAATATTCATATTTAAAGTGTGGATTAAATCCCTTGTTGTGCTTTTGTATTGAATCATTTTTATATATTTATGAAGTGAGTTAATGTTACTTTAATTATTCTTGTTCTTTAATGTTTCCAATGAAAATAGCTAACTCTAGGATTCGCCCATTTACTTTGAATTAATTTTGGGAAAGATAATTCGGAGTTGGGAAAGATTAATTAACAAGAACTTGAGGCGTTAAACCTCATTTTATATATTCGACCTAGGGATAGGATTGAACTACTTGTAGCCTATCGGGTGTGCTTAATCTTCTAATTATGATTAGGGATAATTCAATTAGGAAGTATTATTAGTCTTCGGAAGAAGCTAATGAAGAATTATTATCCGTGGCTAATTAACATAAACTCGCTCATATTTGTAAAATCGCGAAATACATTGGATCGTTACTTGAGCGTAATTCCGTATGCATCCATACTTGTAGCCATTGATCATTTTATTTGATTTCTAGTTAGTTTACATTTTTGCATTTAGATATATACATTTTCCAAAACCCAAAATCCTAAGTGTTTGGCTTAGCACGACTAGTGATAATGTTCTTGCATTCCTAATTGCCTGCACATTGTTCTTTGTGGGATTCGACCCCAACTCATAGTTGTGTTAATATATTGCGTGCGACCGTGTCTATTGCTTTTTAGCGGTAGAATTGGACGTCACCAGGCACCAACTCATAAAATTGCCAACCACCTGCCCAAGTCTGCCCTATAAAAGCCCCTACCTAAGGCCACTCGTTCTCCCAACTCGTTTGGCAAGGCAATGGCACATATTTTTCCATGCTCAAGCCCCAAAATAGACAAACCTATGCCTATTTTTTAAGACTATTTACCTCCCTAGGTACTTAGCCCGTTTTTAAGGCTGCCAGCCCCTATATTTATAATATAGACAGCCCAAAAAATAACTCCTATCTTCAGTTGACATCCCCCAACTGATAGGAAATGATCCCCATGATAAAAAACGTGGGAACATGCGTAAGACATGCCATAAAATGTGCAAAGACTCAACTAATAATTAACAACACTTGGACATAGGTGGTTGTAACCGCTCAACTGCTTGGCATGTGCACATCACACTTGGAAACCACTCCATATGCACTGCATGTGTTTTTTTGGCCAACTGCTGCACGCCCAAGGCTGGCATTGCGCCCAGCCTTGGCTCTTGACACTGCTCCGCTCAATGCCACCACCACAGCTCGTCGCCCCCGACTTTGCCGCACGCCCGCCCGCTGCCAATTTTGATTGTTTTTGTCAAGTCTCCCTTACTTGATCAAGTCTTCCCATTGCCAATGCCAATGCTTTTTACAGCCTCAAGTCACTAAGTCTTGATGCCCTTCCCTTTGCCGAGTCATTTTCCAACAATTAACGTAGGTGCGAGTCCGCTCACCTATGTTATGGCAACACCATATTGCCAATCCTGTTGCCTTGGCACAAAGCTGCCTCACTTTAGTGCCTAGGTCTTTCCCATTTAGCCTTGTCAGACATCCGTTTAGCCCACCTAGTTCCGTCGAGGTCTTGGCCTTGCTTGCAAATAGCTCCCTATTATTCTATGTAGTTCGTCACACCAAATCCCTCAAATAGAAGTGTAGTCCATCACCACGTTGTTTTGCATGTGATTTTCCCCACGCATAAGGCCAATGGCAAGGCCATCATGCCAAAATTCTTGCCACTATCGCACCGCTAGCTGATCAGCTTAGTCAAGGGTCTAACAACATGTGTCAGAATATGTCAACGTCGCACAACATGGCAGGCCGTGACCATGGCACGGTTCAGGATATGTCAGGACATTTCGGAAAGTGTTAAGACGTCGGAGGACATGTCAAGACGTGGGCATGGGTTGGGTCAAGACGTGTTAAGACATGGCTATGGTACGAGTCAAGACGTTTTAGGACGTTGCAAGACCTAGCCACAAGACGTGTCAGGATGTCGCATCACATGGTAGGACTATGCCACGGGTCAGGACGAGTCAAGACAAAGCCATGCACGTTTCATGACGTGTCAGGACATTGCAACATGTGTTAGGATGTGGGCATGGCATGGGTCAGGAGGTGTCAAGACATGGCCATGGCACGGGTCAGGACGTGTCAGGACATATCCACAGTACGTGTCAGGACATCGCATCACATGGCAGGACGTAGGCATGTCATAGGTCAGGATGTGTCAGGACATGGCCATGGCACATTTCAGGACGTGTCAGGATGTCGCATGACATGCCAGGGTGGGTCCATGGCACGGGTCAACACGTGTCAAGCCATCGTAGGACGTAGCTACAAGAAAAGTTAGGACATGGCAGAACGTGGGCATGGAACAAGTCAGGACATGTCAGGACATGGCCAAGGCACATTTCAAGACATGTTAGGATATCATAGGACGTGGCAGGGCGTGACCATGGCACGGGTCAGGACGTCGCAGGACGTGGCCACAGGATATGTCATGACGTCATAGGACATGGCAAGATAAGGGCTTGGAATGGGTAAGGACATGTTAGGACATTGCCATGGCACGTGTCAGGACGTGTCAGGAGATTGCAGGACATGGCACGACATGGCCATGGCATGGGTTAGGACATGTCAAGACGTCGAAGGATGTATCAAGACGTTAGAGGACATGGCTGGATGTGGGCGTGAAATGGGTCAAGACGTGTCAAGACATGGCCATGGCACGGGTCAAGACGTGTTAGGACGTGTTAGGACATGACATAGCATGTGTCAGGACATGTAAGGATGTTGCAGAACATGGAATTGCATGGCCATGGCATGATTCAGCCCTTCTTAGGATATTACAGGACATGGCCACAAGACGTGTCAGGACATCGCAAAACATGGCAGGACGTGGGCAATTCATGAGTCAGGACGTGTCAGGATATGGCCATCGCATGTTTCACGACGTGTCAGGACATCAAAGGACATGCCAGGGCGTGGCCATGGCAAGTGCCAGGACGTGTCAGGATATTGCAGGAGGTGGCCATATGACATAGCCACAGGACGTGTTAGGACATGGCACGTGTTAGGACGTGTCAGGACATGGCATGTTTCAGGACGTCACGGGACATGGAACGGCGTGGCCATGGCATGGGTCAGGACATTGTAGGACATGGCCACATGATGTGTCAAGACGTCGTAGGTTAAGGGCATGGCATGGGTCAGGACATGGCCATGGCACGTGTTAGGACTTGTCAGGATGTTGCAAGACATGGCAGGGTGTGGCCATAACATGGGTTAAGACGTGTCAGGACATTGCAGGACGTATCAGGACATCGTAGGACATGTTAGGACGTGCGGTATGGCACGGGTCAGGACGTGTGAAGAGATGACTATGGCACAGATCAGGACGTGTAAGGACATCGCAGGACGTGTCCATAGGATGGGTCAGAATGTCGTTGGACATGGCAGGACATGGGCATGTCACGGGTCAGGACATCGACATGGCACATTTCTAAATGTGTAAGGACGTTGCAGGACATACTAGGGCGTGTGTATGGTATAGGTCAGGACGTGTCAATATGTTGCACGGCGTGGCCATAGGAGGTGTCAGGAAGGGACGTTGTAGGACAAGGTAGGAAGTAGGCATGTCATGAGTAAAGATGTGTCAGGATAAGGCCATGACACATTTCATTACGTGTCAGGATGTCAGAGGACATCGTAGGGCGAGGCCATGGCACGGGTTAGGATGTGTCAGGACGTCGTAGGATGCAGCCACAAGACGTGTCATGACATGGCAGTACGTGGGCATGGCATGGGTCAGGACGTCTTAAGACATAGCCATGGCACGTTTTAGGACGTGTCAGGATGTCATACGACATGGCAGGGCATGCCAATGGCACGGGTCAGGACGTCACAGGATGTGGCCACAAGATGTGTCAGGATGTCGTAAGATATGGCAGGGCAAAGGCTTCCCACGGGTCAGGACATGTCAGGACATTGCTATGGCACGTGTTAGGACATCGCATGACGTGGCAGGGCATGGCCAAAGCATGGGTCAGGACATGTCAGGATGTCGCATGACGTGCCAAGACGTCACAAGCCATGGCGGGATGTGGGCATGGCACAGGTCAGGAGTGTCAGGACATGGCCACGGAACATTACAAGACATCGCGGGACATGGTTTGGCGAGGGCGTGCCACGGGTCAGGATGTCACACGATGCAGCCACATGATATGTTAGGACATGGTAGGACGTGGGTATGGCACACATCAGGACGTGTCAAGACATGGCCATGACACATTTTAGGATGTGTTAGGATGTCGCAGGACATGGCAAGGCGTGGCCATGTCACGGGTGAGGACATCGCAGTAGATGGTCACATGATTTGTCAAGACGTCGCAAGACATTGCAGGACAAGGGCGTGGCACGGGTTAGAACATGTCAACACATGGCCATGGCATGTGTGAGGACTTGTCAAGATATCACAGAACATGTCAGGACATAGACGTGACATGTGTCAACACGTGTCAGGACGTCATAGGACATGTCAGGGTGTGGCAGGACATGGGAAGACGTGGGCATGGCACGGGTCAAGACGTGTCAAGACTTGGCCATAGCATGGGTTAGGACATTTTAGGATGTCGCAGGACATGGCCAGAAGACATGCCAGGATATCTCAGGACATGGCAAGATGTGGGCAAGTCATGGGTCAAGACATGTCTAGACATGGCCATGACATATTTCAAAATGTGTCAGGACGTCGCATGACATGCCAGGGCATGGCCATTGCATGGGTCATGATGTGTCAAGATGTTGTAGGATGTGGCCACAGGACATGTTAGGACGGGGCAAGTCGTGGGCATGGCACATGTCAGGACGTGTCATGACGTGTCAGGATATGGCACGTTTCAGGACATCATAGGATGTCGCAGGACATGGCAGGGCATTGCCATCGCACGGGTTAGGATGTTCCAAGACGTGGCCACATGATGTGTCAAGACGTCGAAGGACATGGCAGAACAAGGGCATGGCACGAGTCAAGACGTGTTAGGACATGGCCATGGCATGGGTCAGAATGTCGCAGGATGTTCCAGGACGTCCCAAGACGTGGCAGGATGTGGGCATGGCATGAGTCAGGACGTGTCAAGACATGGCCATGGCACGAGTCAGGATGTGTAAGGATGATGTAGGACATGGAAAGATGTGGACATGTCATAGGTCAGGACGTGTTAGGACAAGGCCAGGACGTCACTGGACATGCCAGGGCGTGTATATGGCACGGGTTAGGATGTGTCAGGATGTTGCAGGACTTGGCCACAGGACTAGCCAGGACGTCACAGTACATGGTATGACGTAGGCAAGGCATGGATAGGACATGTCAGGACTTGGCCATGGCATGTTTCAAGACGTGTCAGTTTTTCATAGGATATGGCAGTACGAGGCCATGGCACGGGTCATGATGTGTCAGGATGTAGCCACAGGATGTGGAAGGACCTGGGCATGGCATTGGTCAGGATATGTCAGGACATAGCCATGGCACGTTTTAGTATGTGTCAGGATATCATAAGACATGGCAGTGTGTGGCCATGGCACGGGTCAGGACGTCGAAGGACGTGGCCATAGGATGTGTCAAGACATAACAGGACATGGCAGGATAAGTGCTTGGCACGGGTCAGGACGTCGCAGGACATGGCAGAATGTTGGCATGGCACGGGTCAGGACATGTCAATACATGGCCATGGCAAAAGTCAAGACGTGTCAGGACGTCGTAGGACGTGGCCACATGACGTGTTAGGACGTTGCAAGACATGGCACGACGTGGGCATGTCACGAGTCAGGACGTGCTAGGACAAGGCCATGGACCATTTCATGACGTGTTAGGACGTCGCAGGACATGCCCGGGCATATCCATGGCACGAGTCAGGAAGTGTTCGGATGTTGCAGGACGTGGTCACAGGACGAGCCAAGATGTTATAGGACTTGGCAGGACATAGGAAGGGCACGGATAGGACGTGTCATGTCTTGGCCATGGCACGTTTCAAGATGTGTCAAGACAGCACAATAAAGTCAGTACTAGGCCATGGCACGGGCGATGACATGTCAGGATGTAGCCACAGGACGTGGGCATGGCACGGGTCAGGACATGGCCATGGAACATTTTAGGACGTGTCAGGAAGTTGTAGGACATGGAAGTTCATGGACATGGCACGTGTCAGGATATCACAGGACGTGGCCATTAGATGTGTCAAGATGTCCGAGGACCTGGCAGGACAAGGGCTTGGCATGGTTCAGGACGTGTCGGGACATGGCCATGGCACGTGTCATTATGTCGCAAGACATGGTAGGGCGTGGCCATGGCACGGGTCAGGATATCGCAGATCATGACAGGATGTGGGCGTGGCACGGGTCAGGATGTGTCAATACATGGCCATGGCACAGGTAAGGACGTGTCAGGATGTCATAGGACGTGGCCACATGAAGTGTCAGGACGTCGCAAGACATGACAGGATGTGGGCATGTCATTGGTCAGTACGTGTTAGGACAAAGCCATGGCACATTTCAGGACGTGTCAAGATGTCGTAGGACATGCCAGGGCATGTATATGACACGGGTCAAGACGTGTCAGGATGTTGTAAGACGTGGTCACAGGACGAGCCAGGACATCGCACAACATGGCAGGACATAGGCAATGGACGGATCGTATGTGTCAGGACTTGGCCATGGAACATTTTATGATGTGTCAGGAGATCGCAGGACATGACAGTACGAGGCCATGGCATAGGTTATGACATTTCAGGACGTAGCCACAGGACACCGCAGGGTGTGGGCATGGCAAGGGTTAGGACATGTGAGGACATTGCCATATGTGTTAGGAAGTCACTGAACATGGCAGTGTGTGGCCATGGAATGGGTCTAGATGTCGTAGGACGTGGCCATAGGATATTTCAAGACATCACAGGACATGGAAAGACAAGTGCCTGGCATGGGTCAGGACTTATCAGGACATGGCCAGGGCACGTGTCAGGACGTTGTAGGACATGGAAGGGTGTGTTCATGGCACAAGTCAGGATGTGTTAGAATGTTGGAGAACATGGAAGGATATGGGCATGGCACGGGTCAGTACGTGTCAAGACATGGCCATGGAACGGGTCAGAACATGTCAGGATGTTGTAGGACGTGGCCACAAGATGTGTCAGGACATCGCCAGACATTGCAGTATGTGGGCATGTGACGGGTCAGGATGTGGTAGGACATGGACATGGCACGTTTCAAGACGTTTAAGGAGGTCGCAGGACATGCTATGGTGTGTCCATGGCATGGGTCAGGACATGTTAGGATGTTGCAGGACGTGGCCACAGGATGTGTCAAGACATCGCAAGACATGGAAGGACATAGGTATGGCACGAGTGAGGACGTGTCAGGACATATCCATGGCATGTTTTAGGATGTTTTAGGATGTGTTAGGATGTTGCAGGACATGACAACACGAGAGGCCTTGGCCCAGGTTAGGACGTCGTAGGATGCAGCCTCATGCCATGTCAGGACGTGGCAGGACATGGGCATGTCACAGGTCAGGACGTGTCAGGACATGGTCATGGCACATTTCAAGATGTATCAGGACATTGCAGGACATGCTAGGGCGTGTCTATGGAACATGCTAGGATGTGTCCAGATGTTGCAAGACGTGGCCATAGGAGGTGTCAGGACGTCACAAGACATGCCAGGACATAGGCATGGCATAGGTTAGGACGTGTAAGGACATGGATTTGGCACGTTTCAAGACGTGTCAGGACTTCGTAGGACATGGTTGGGCGAGGTAATGGCACGGGTTAGGACATGTCAATACGTCGTAGGATGCAACCACAAGACATGTTAGGACATGCCAGGACGTGGGCATGGCATGGGTCCGGACGTGTCAGGACATGTCCATGGCACGTTTCATGACATATCAGGATGTCGCATGACATGGCAAGGCATGACCATGGCACGGGTCAGGATGCCGCAAGACATAGACACAGGATGTGTCAGGGCGTCGCATGACATGGCAGGACAAGGGCGTGGCACGAGTTAGGACGTGTCAAGGCATTGCCATGACACGTGTCAGGATGCGTCAGGACGTCGCAAGACATGGCAGGGCATGGCGCTGGGACGGGTCAGGACGTGTCAGGATGTCACATGATATTTCAAGACATCACAGGACATGGCAACACGTGGGCATGGCATGGGTCAGCATGTGTCAAGACATAGCCATGGCATGGGTCATGACATGTCAAGACGTGGCCACAGTACGTGCCAGGCTGTCGCAGGACATGGCAGGACGTGGGAATGTAACGTGTCAGGATAAAGACATGTCACATTTAAAAACATGTCAGAATGTCACACGACATGTCAAGATGTTGGCATGGCACTAGTAAAGATGTGTCAAGATATGTGCATGACATGGATTAGGACGTGTCAGGACGTGGCCACAGTACGTGTTAGGACATCGTAGAACATGGCAGGACGGGGGCATGTCACCGATCAGAACGTGTCAAGACATGGCTATGACACGTTTCAGGATGTGTCAAGACGTCACGAGACATGCCAAGGCGTTTCCATGGCACGGGACAAGACATGTTAGGATGTCGCAGGACGTAGCCACAAGACATGTCAGGATATGGC
>JASVEL010010684.1:0-26876 GCA_032618575.1 Nicotiana noctiflora | reverse complement strand
GGCATTGCAGAGGTTGAGGGAAGAGAAGCTTTATGCAAAATTCACTAAGTGTGAATTCTGGCTTGATACTGTGGGTTTTCTGGGACATATAGTGTCCAGTGATGGTATTCGGGTTGATCCACAGAAGGTTGAGGTAGTGCAGAATTGGCCCAGACCTTCCTCAGCTACAGAGATTCGGAGTTTTCTCGGCTTGGCAGGCTATTATCGTCGATTTGTTCAGGATTTCTCATCTATTGCTTCACCGTTGACGAAGCTGACACAGAAGAATGCCCCATTTGTGTGGTCTGATAAATGTGAGGAGAGTTTTCAGAAGCTCAAGGAGGCTTTGACCACGGCTCTAGTACTTGTGTTACCATCGGCCTCATGGTCATATACGGTGTATTGTGATGCTTCTAGAGTTGGACTCGGTTGTGTGTTGATGCAGGAGGGTAGAGTTATCGCATATGCTTCTCGTCAGCTAAAGCCCCATGAGAAAAACTACCCTGTTCATGATTTGGAGTTAGCTGCTATTGTTCATGCCTTGAAGATTTGGAGGCATTATCTATATGGTGTATCTTGTGATGTATATACAGACCACCGGAGCCTTCAGCATTTGTTTAAGCAAAAAGATCTAAATTTGAGGCAGCGGAGATGGCTTGAATTGCTTAAAGACTATGATATTACTATCTTGTATCATCCCGGGAAAGCCAATGTAGTGGCTAATGCATTGAGCCGGAAGGCTATTAGTATGGGCAGTTTGGCGTATATTCCAGTTGGGGAGAGACCCCTAGCAGTTGATGTTCAGGCGTTAGCTAATCAGATGGTAAGGCTGGATATTTCTGAGCCCAGTCGGGTGATGGCTTGTGTAGTAGCTCGTTCTTCTTTATATGATCGTATTCGAGAGCGCCAGTATGATGATCCACACTTACTTGTCCTGAAGGACAGAGTTCAGCATGATGATGCCAGAGATGTCACTATTGATAGTGATGGTGTATTGCGGATGCAGGGCCGGATACGCGTGCCCAATGTTGATGGCCTTCGTGAATTGATATTGGAAGAGGCCCATAGCTCGCGGTATTCTATTCATCCAGGAGCCGCGAAGATGTATCAGGATTTGAAGCAGCAGTATTGGTGGAGAAAGATGAAGAAAGATATTGCGAGCCATGTGGCTCGGTGTCTAAACTGTCAGCAGGTCAAGTATGAGCATCAGAGACCTGGTGGTGTATTCCAGCGTATTGATATTCCGGAGTGGAAGTGGGAAAGAATAACTATGGACTTTGTTAGTGGACTCCCTCGGACAGCGAGGAAGTTTGATTCAGCTTGGGTGGTGGTGGATAGGTTGACCAAGTCAGCTCACTTCATCCCAGTGTGTACTACCTATACCTCAGAGCGGTTGGCAGAGATATTCATCCGTGAGATAGTGAGATTGCATGGAGTTCCTATTTCTATTATATCAGACAGAGGTACCCAGTTCACATCTCAGTTCTGGAGGACATTTCAGCGAGAGTTGGGTTCACAGGTAGAGTTGAGCATAGCATTTCATCCATAGACGGATGGGCAGTCTGAGCGTACTATTCGGATATTGGAGGACATGTTGCGTGCTTGTGTCATTGATTTCGGTGGTTCGTGGGCTGATTATTTGCCTTTGGCGGAGTTTGCTTATAATAATAGCTATCAGTCCAGCATTCAGATGGCACCGTATGAAGCTTTATATGGGAGGCGGTGTAGGTCTCCAGTTGGTTGGTTCGAGCCCGGCGAGGCTAGGTTGTTGGGGACAAAGTTAGTCCAAGATGCCTTAGACAAGGTAAAGGTGATTCAGAAGAGACTTCGCACAGCTCAGTCGCGTCAGAAGAGTTATGCAGACCGGAAGGTCCGAGATGTGTCTTATTCAGTAGGTGAGAAGGTGTTGTTGAAGGTTTCGCCTATGAAGGGTGTTATGAGGTTTGGAAAGAAAGGAAAGTTGAGCCCAAGGTTTATTGGACCTTTTGAGGTGCTTAGGAAAGTTGGGGAGGTGGCTTATATGCTTGCTTTGCCACCCAGGTTTGTCGGGAGTTCACCCGGTGTTCCATGTATCTATGCTCCGAAGTATGTCGGAGACCCGTCTCATGTGTTAGACTTCAGCACGATACAGCTAGATGAAGACTTGACTTATGATGTGGAACCAGTAGCAATTTTGGGTCGACAGGTTCGTAAGCTGAGATCCAAGGACATAGCTTCAGTGAAAGTGCAGTGGAGAGGTCGTCCCGTGGAGGAAGCAACTTGGGAGACCGAGCAGGAGATGCGAAGTAGATATCCACACTTGTTTGATACTCCGGGTATCTTTCTTAACCCGCTCGCGAACGAGCGTTTGTTTAAGTTGGGGAGAATGTAACGACCCGGCCCGTCGTTACGGGAATTACCACCCCGTTACCTTGCATTTACATATATTATGCTTTTAAAATAGTATTAGAGTATATCGGGTGAGTTAGGAGTGATTTGGATTGAAAATGAAACAAATAGCATGTTTGAAGAAAGCTTGAATATGGAAAGTCAACCAAGAGTTGACTATTGAGTTAGAGTGCTCGGAACCGGATTCTGATGATTCGACTAGTTCCGGGGGATCATTTATGACTTAGGAGAACAATCGGAATTGAATTCGGAGATCCGGTGTAGTTTTAGGCTTGAATTGGCGAAGGTTGAATTTTGGCGAAATCCGGATGGTAGGTGATATTTTGATCCGGGGGTCGGAATGGAATTCCGACAATTTCTGTAGCTTCGTTATGTGATTTTGGATATGTCCGCAAATTTTCAGGTCATTCGGACATCGTTTGATCGGGTTTTGGATTGAATGTTAGTTTTGAAAGTTTTGAAGAAACTTAGGCTTGAATCCGTGAGTAATTGGTGATTTTGATGTTTAGTATGGTGTTTTTATGATTGGAACAAGTTCGTATCATGTTTTGGGGTACGTTGGTGGTTTTCGTTGGGGTCCCGGGGGCCTCGGGATGATTTCGGACCATCAACCGGGCATTTGGACTTGGCAAAAATCTGCAGAAAACTGCAGGTTCTGCCCAGGTCCTTAAGCCTTCGCGTTCGCGTGACAAGTGTCGCGTTCGCGAAGGCCAAGCCTTTTGTGCATCGCGTTCGCGGGAGAGGGAGTCGCGTTCGCGTAGGTCAAGAGTGTTAAGCATCGCGAACGCGTTGCTTGGGTCGCGTTCGCGTAGGGTCGTGGGAGTTGTGCTTCGCGTTCGCGGGAGGTGTATCGCGAACGCGTAGAAGAAATCCGGGTGGCTGGGAGTTTGAACATCGCGAACGCGTGGTAGGCGTCGCGTCCGCGAAGGGTAACCGGAATTTGAGCATCGCGAACGCGTGGCCAGCGTCGCGTTCGCGAAGGGTAAGGCGGGGCTGTTCATCGCGAACGCGTAGAGGGTCACGCGAACGCGAAGAACAACGGTCTCTGGCAGTGAATTAAATTGCAGAACAGAGGGGTTACGGGTTTACACCCCCAAAACACAAATTTGAGCCCTAGAGAGAAGAAAACTCGAGGAAATCACGGAGAAGTCATCGGGTATTCATCGGAGGTAAGATTCTTGACTCAAAAACATCATTTTATGGTAGTAGTAACATCAATCTTCATGAAATTGGGTTGAAATCTTGAAGAAATGTGGCATAAGTAATGAAAACGAGATTTTTGGATTTGGAAGGCCATTTGAACTCCGATTTCGATAAATTTTATATGCACGGACTCGTGGCGAGATAAGGATCGCGTTGGTACTAATTTCGGAATTTTCCGAGCAGTGGGGCCCGGGGTCGGGTTTTACCAACTTAGTGTAATTATGCGAATTTCATATAAATTGAAGTGGGTTATGATTCTTTGACCCGTATTTGATATAATTATTGTTATTTGACTAGATTCTACACACGAGGCAACGAAATTCAAAGGAAAAGGCATCGCGGACGAGTCTACAACCGGCTATAGGTGAGTAGTTTGTGTATATAGTAGCCTGAGGGTTCGAAACCCCGGCTTAGCACATTGTGACGCTAATAGGGCGTGGCTCGCACACCGTGGCAGGTGCGGGATTGATTGTGATTGGGGATTGAGACTTGGTCCATCCCGGAAATGAATATTATGTTGTTAGTGTTGGAAATACACTGTATTTGCTATATTTGTGGGCTGTAAGCCTTGTTTGGGGCCTTGTGCCGATCTGTAGCGTCCTTAGAGGACAATATTTATGTGATAGCTAAAATTGCTTAAATCACTAATCTCAGTCCTGGAAATTGAAATCACACTTTTGAAATGCTAAGTCACCGGCTTTTATAAATCTAATATAGTTAAAGTATTTTTCATAAATTATGAATTGAGAACTGGAATTAAGGATTGAATTGTTTTGTGACTTATTTGCTTATTGTGGACTGAGCATGGGATCGGGCTGCACGCCGCAGTGGTTGATATGAGGATCGGGCTGCACGCCGTAGCAGTATTGCGCTTGGGCTGTAGGAGCCCCTCCGGAGTCTGTACACACCCCCAGTGAGCGCCGTCGACGTTAAATTGGATCGGGCTACACGCCGTAGCGGTTATGTGCATTGTATTGCATCTGTATTTGTTTAATTACTCTATGGTAGCTGTATTGTATTATTGTTGCTAGTTCGTAGGAGATTCGGACCGTAGTGTAGCTTCATATTGTGGTATTTTGTGGATTTCTTACTGTCAGCTACATATATATATTTGTTACTCACTGAGTACTTAGTACTCACCCCTACTCCCTGCACCTTTTGTGTGCAGATTCAGGTACACAGGAGCAGTAGACGGACATCTCCAGCGTTTACATTGTCACATCGAGTTGCTGAGGTAGCTGCCTACGTTCGCAGAACCTAGTTTCTCCTCTCATTCCAGTTGTTATTTTATATATTGTATTCAGACTTGAGTACTTCTATACCGTACTCTCTATTTCCTGTTGGGTTTTGTTAGAGGCTCTAGACTTGTGACTCCGGATCTTTGGGAGTGTCAGTACCTTTGTTCAGTATTATTATTATTGGAGTTCTTAAACTCATATATTCTTCTTCGGTTGTCCAATTGGGGACTGGTATTGTGTTATAATTAAATTGTTGGTCTGGCTGGCCTAGCTTGATTGTTGGGCTCCATCATGACCGGATTTGGGTCGTGACAGGGTTATTCGACGGAAAACAGGCAGAGGGGTGGAAAGAGGAGTTTGAGGTGATCCTATGGTGTAATTCTGGCGGACTTTGGCGTATGTGGTGTTTCCCGCCAGTAGGGTTCCGGCGGGGTTGACGGTGACACATGGACGGCTGGGAAAGGAGGAAGATGAAAAGAATAATATGTTTTAGGTTTTACTGAAATATTGAATCTTTTATTTAATTTGCACATTAACTGACGACCCTTGGATTAAAAGATTTTGAACGGCTCAGATTGGTTAACATCTATACGACGTCGTTTTGTTTAATAAAATCAAACTGATGGCCGTTGGATTTGAGGTGATCAAAGGCTGAGATTAAATGATTCTAAAGGACGTCGTTTGGTGGCCATGGGAGGTTGGACCAGTACTTGAGACTTGGGCCTGGGCGGGTGGTTTTAATATTTGGGTTGATGAATTAATTGTGGCCCAATTTAATCAATTATTATTTTTCCTTTCTTTTCTTTTGTATTTTATTTTCATTTTTTTTGTATTTTGTAACTTTTGTATTTTTCTGATTTTGTAAAATTAAAACAAAACCTAATTAACTTCTAATATTATTTAAAAAAATGTAACAATTATCAATTAAAATGTCCTAGGACTATTATTTTGTAGTTTTATTCAAATTGTTCTAAAATGAATTAATATTTACTTAATACTAAAATGTGAAATTAAATTTTTAAATACAATTGTATATTTTTGTATTTTTAATATGAGTTATTATGCACAAAATGCAACAAATGTCAATAAAAATTGTAAAAATAAAAGAAAACCATTTTGTTTGGATTTTTTAAGAATATTTTGCTTAGGGCAACAATCACGTGCTCACACGTCTATATTGATGGGGCTGCTTGAGCGAAACTGATTTGGTATTGTTGGCAGAATTCTAAAATTATGAGGTCGATTCCTTGACCAATCTCAAAGTAAAATGGTATGTATAAACATACATGAACCCTAGTTTGGAGAAGGTAACTATTTCCACCTCATTGGGGGGCGAAGATTTCAATGTTATTCCATTTGTGATCTTCTTTCACGACGGGAATGGTAGAAAGACGAATGAAAGAAGGATATCTTCGAACAAGCTAGTATCTATCATTTGTGGAATTACATGTTCTTTTTGGACTTGGAGGTCTCATTGGATATTATGTTGAAGGGGTATGATGAATTTAGATAATTTTTCACAAAGCACAATCTTTAAGACCTAATTAGCAATAAATAGAAATCCTTTCCTATATTACGTGGTATAGATATGTTTTACTGTAATTGACAATGTATATAATGTATTAAATGTATTGTATTCAAGAATAAAACATAAAATAACGCCGCACAAATAGGAAATCCAGTTAAACTGGATATATATTAAGATGTATTCAACTGTATTTAGCGCAAATTATGTAACGTATCTGCACAATTTATGGGACGTTAAAGAAGATAAAAACGAAAGGAAATCAAATCAAATTTGATTTCCCTAATTTTAGTTAACAAACTTAAAGATACAACAACAATATGTATTCTTCTCTATATTGAAATCGTATAAACGTGAATGACAAAAAACAGAGGAAGAAGATTCCAAACTGTGCGATTTGCTTTTCCATCTGTCGATTGATACAAATTCAATATATGTTAATGCATATAAATACATTACTAAATATGATAAGATATATGGTATCATACAGATACAAGTTTAAGTATTTAAGATAAATACACTTGAATACATATGCATAATTTTTGAAAATCTACTGGAAAAATTAAATATCTCAAATAGGGTTCTTACTGGGAATCTTTGTCGCATGAGGATATAGTGTGAAAATGGCGGAAATTTCCTCTGTTAGTGGCGGAGATGGGCTATAATGTGTATAAGAAGAGTGTTTGTGGAAGAAGAGTGAATACTGTATTAAGAAGAAAGAGAAAGGATGAAAAGCGGGAGCTATACGTTAATTTGGTGAGAGAAAAATATTTTGTACCATTTATTAAGGCTTAATTATAGGAAGGTATTAAATTTAAATTTTTTGCTACAAACTAAAAAAGGTATTTATATAATGTAAAATTTTAAAATGGTATTTATATGTTATAAATATGGTACTAACCTATTCTATAGATGGTAAAATTTTCTTTATAACGCTAAGAGGTTCAGATTCAATATCAACTTCCTTTTTAGGGCCACCTCCGAAGAGAAGGTCGGAGTTTTTGAGGACCGCTATGTTAGAAGACTGATGGTAAGAAATTTAAGCTAGGAGATTTTACTGAGAAAAATGAATTTTGCAGTACGGTTCTAAGAAAATTCAAAGAAGAAGAAGAAGAGTTTGTAAAAATGAAAAAGTAAAATCGAAGAGTAAGGGAATAGTTTATAAGGGGTATAATTAATGGTCATGATTACCTTGAAAACCGACGAAAATATTTTTTCAAATCATGAGGTAACACATGGTCGGGTCATTAAATACGAAAGAGACGTGCGTCCTTTCAAATGTCAGAAACTATTTAGAAACTTACCCGCTAAAGAAAGAAGTTTTATCTACTTTTCGGTAACACTAAAGTATTGTTACCGAAAGGTAGGGGACTATCCGTATAAGATAAAATTTGTTCGCGACAGGTAGATGAATTACGAGGTAACACGTGTAACTGGAGACAGGTAATATATGAGGCAACAAATAATTAACATCTGATACAAACAAGAGCTCGGTGCTGTGTAAATTCTGAAGGCATGGGAACCGATAACAAAGGTTTGAAAGGAAGACATGGGTTGGGAAAGCGACATTCAATGAGCCGTCGTTACAAAGAATCTCTATACTTATAGCCAACCGTTATGCAACCATCAATGGCGGTTTTTTTTTCTCATTCAAAGAGGAACTTGATTTGGAGATCTTGGCTCCCTACATAAAGCTACAAATCGGAGAATTAGCGTCCATTGCAGGACACGAAAAAATCTTAACTCAAAGGCTATAATTTGCTCTCATATTATATAATTACTTGCTTTCCTTTGTTCTTAATATTGTTAATATTATTACTTTCGGAGAGGCTAATCATACAATAGACTTGTATTTCTGTTATAATCTTGACTCTATTTTTATTTATTTTATATTTTTAGATCAAGTTAATTTACGTATTTATAAACTATGATACAAATTTAACTATATCATTTTATGAATAAATATTATTAGGTGAAAAAGACGTACCAGCCATAATAGTAATGACTAAATCATTTATTTATTTTAGAGAGCACTGAGCCCAAAATCTAAACAAAAAGAGTAATTTAATAAGTAAATTTCCCTATAAGTTTATCATCCAATACATGTTATCCCAATACTTCCCTATAATTTAATACAATGCTATCCATGTAATCTTAACTAAATTTTCCTGACAGTAATGACAGGTCAACAATATTTTTCGAATTTTCAATTTACTACACAAGAGTCAGCCTTGCGCCAAACCGTTAAACAAAAAGAATAGACTGTTTTATTATGTTCTATATTAAACTCCACATAATTAAATTAATATGCAAATTTCCTCATAATTAGTTAGATGTACACTATTTGTGCAGAAACAAAAATGATAAAATGATATTAGTTAGTTAAATACGTAGAGTGATTTAGGATTATTTTTTCTTGGGTTCGAAAATCTGTCGGAGATGATTTAATGACCTATTATAAATAATTTTTTAATTATATAATTCTTTTCGTAAAGTAAAGGACATAATTTCGTGTGATCATTTACAATACGAACAAAACCATTCTTCCCAACAAATATATAAGGACACATTGATGAGTTAGTAAAATCTACTAGTATAGTCTGGGAGGATACGAAGACTACTTTATAATAAAGAAATAATTTTTTATTTTAGAGTCAACTTTGAAATAATTTTTTTTCGTCAACTTCAATAAATTGTCGGATTTTTTTTTTTTTTTTTTTTTTTTAAATTTAGAGTCAACTTTAATAAATTGATGAAATATTCATTTACTGGACAAAGAGCAAAGACCAATGAGCCCAGCAAGAAAGAAACTAAATCGTTATGTAAAAGACAAATGGTTAACAGCATTTTTAAGTAAGAATAAAATTTCATGTAATCTGATAAATGTAATCTTGATGGTGGCTAATGAGGATAAAAATGGCAGTTTCACTACTCTGCTTCATCAGCATACAGCTGGTTACACACAAGGCTCCTCTCTGGTTTGTTACACTCTTGAAAATGTTGTAATTATTTTCTTGCCAATCTCTAAATTTGAAAAATTTAATTACAAGAATCACTTGTTTAATTTCTAGTATAAATTCATCCCCTCCCTTTGGCCTTTCATTTTTTTACACATTTCTCCTTTTTTGCTTTCTTGTGAGAAATGGTGAGTCTTGTTTATGGTTTTCATTGGTTCTTTGTTTTGTTTTTTATCCGTAGAATGGTCTTGTTTGTTTGTCTTGATGATTGGTTAGCACCAGATTTTTTGATTTTCATGCATGTTTACATACCTTGATTGTTTATGATTATTTTTTATTGATGGTGGTGTCCGGGCTAGTTTTTGCACACCTCGATTACTCCACCGGATACCTGCTATCTCCCGTCTGTATAGCTATCGGGTTTGTTTAGGATGAGTTTTTGTTGATTTAATTTTATTTCCCGTTTCATCTCTTTTTGGAACAAGAATTGGTTTTTTGATGATGTCTCAAGTCATGAATGTTATGTCATTCATCCCTAGATTATTTTTGTACCCTGAGGTGGCAAATTTTTTGGGTGTGTGTTGGGTTGGTGGGGGGGAGGGGAGGGTGGTAAAGACGATGTAAGTCCAAGTGACACCGGATTTTCTTGACTCCACCTTTGCCTAAATGCTTGAGATTTATAGAATCTTAATAGAATAAGAGTTTTCAAGTTATATAAGAATTATCGCTTTCTTTCGTGTGTTTTTCGGGGTCAGATTGGTGTCGAGACAGCTTGCGTGCATCTCGACTAATCCATGATCATGATTCTTACACATTTTTCTTCTGTGAATTAGGATTGATAGAGGTTTTGGTTTTCAAAATTCAATTTTTTGTGCCACTTCTTGTCTTTTGAGAGAAATCATGTTTTAATCAGATGCTCTCATCGTCTGATCTCTGAAAAAGTATTTTTCATAAAACATTTAACAAGACTGCTCGATGTGCACATTAAGTTCTATGAACTTGCTTATTTGAATCTAAACTTTAAGCCAAGACCACAGTTGGTTTTTATACCACTAGATCTGTAAGTTTTAGTCTATGCTTCTAGGTTCACATAAACCTACCTACGTCTAAGAGGAAAATCCATCGTTGTTCCCTACATTCCGGCCCTCGAGTGGTTAAGTGTACCACTTAAATAAGCCGGAAGAGAAAAGATCCATACACTCCTTTTTGCTGTACAAGGCTTGTGGATCATTCTTTTCTTTTCCATTTGTTATCAGAATGATATCGTTCGTATCATGTGGTAATTACCCGACTGCTTATTTTTAGTGTACCAGTTCTTCCTTTGGTCTTAAGCATTTTTTGTTTTAAACTTCTCAAATGTGATTGTTTCTGATATTTCATGTGAATTTATGTGTGTGTGTGTTTTTGCCTTGTTTTCTTTAATTCCTTCTCCAATTTTATTTGTTTTAGAAATTTTATCATGTCTTTGTTTTGTTCTATCATTTTGCGTGGAGACTCAATTATAAAACTTATTGAATAGAGGCTAAAGTTGCTTATTTTTGTTCTTGCAGCACAGCAGCCACAAAGACAAGACCGCTTGATTCTCAGACGCTCCTGCAACAAAGGTGTTGGCTGATTTGTGGTATATCCAGTCTTAGCTTACTAAAAAAATACAACTTCGGTTCTCTGCTTATTTCAGTGTTTTGATTTATTTGCCATGGTCAGTTTTATGTGGTTTGCGGATTACTGAGAAGTTTTGTCCAATGTCTTTATATGGTGTGTTCGCTACAATCATCCTACAATTTGTTTGCTCTTTATTTGGCAAATGGTTTTCTTGTGAACTTTTACATAGCATGTGTTTTACAGTTTTCGTAAATTCTTCAAGTTTAATTTGGAAATTAGGATCTTAAACTATCTTTGCTCCACTTGGTAGTCAATAGCCTCATGTGACACTATAGGCACGCCGTTTTTACGTTTGTATCTTTTCCTTTTTGGTGTAGAGTTGGGGGTGGGGGAAGCTGACCTAAATGGTAGTAGAAATGTGAGCGTGTGTTTTGGCTTGTGAGTCATAAGTAACTACAAACTCTGTAGATGTTGTGGTTAACGTTTTAATTTCCTGTAATGCAAGACTATTTATTGCTGAGTTTCCAAAACTGTATCATTCTTTTGAAGTCAGTGTCATGTTAAAAAGGGTCTTCAAACAAATGGAAGGTTATACCCTGCTGACAACTTACTCGTAAGGGCATTCCGAAAATAGTTATGTTGTTCTCGTGCATAAAAAATAAGAAAATTTGAGGATGTCTAATGCAGAAATACAGGGTAAGACTGTGTACGATAGATCCTTATGGTCCGGCCCTTACCCGAACCCTGCGCATAGTGGGAGCTTAGTGCACCGGGCTACTCTGAGTATGTCCAGTGCTTAAGAATTAATATTTGGCAATGGTGCAACAGCGCAGCAACTTATATTGATTCTTCTTCTTAGCCCTATAAACAACTTATACCCATCTTTTCCCCTCCCTCTAATGTACTACTATTAGAAATGATAATACAAGATTGTTCGTTGTTTTACTTTTGGAAGTTATAAGAGCTTATGTGTGCTCTAGAGTCCTTGTTAACTCAAACTTACATCAAACTTGTTCTTACATCTTTGCAAATGACATACATAAAAGTGATGTACGTTTGAGTTTTACTTATAGATTTCACATATTTTAGAGCTTTTTCTATGTATTTCCTTTTCCTATTCTACTTTTTTATCTCTCTTTGTGCATGCAGCTTCTATATATTCTTGTTTACTATGGTATGACGAAATGTAATTAATTTCATTTGCAAAGTCGTGTTTGAGCCAGTTTTATAGACATTTACACTGCATTTCCTGGTAAAATTACAGGTCCGGCAAGAAATTTCAGGAAATTATCTGTGATAGAGGGGTTTAGCTCTTTTGAAGTAAGCTACATAACTTGTTACACATTCTCAAATGGGGAGATGCAATTCCAATGCAGGAAAGACAGCCTTTAACGGAACTCCTAATGGTAGCAATGATTTTGCTAAAGCCCCGCCAGTCACTCTTGGTGTTGGTACTGGTTTGGCTGCAAATGGGACTACATCAGTTGAATCAGAAAGCTCTTCTTCTGATTCTATCCATATTTTGATAGATCTGAATGTTCCATATGTTCCTAACAGTGGTGAATCTGAGATAGATGGGCCAGTTGGATTTGATCTAAATGAGGTGATGGATAATCAGCAGTGCGTTTGCGGAAGAAAGAGAAAAGCACGTGACAGCACTTCCAGCAGCTCAAGCTCAAGCAATTTTCCAAGAAATCGCCATGTTCCTAGGCAGTCAAACCTGATCACTCCTAGGGGCACAACAGGAGGAATTTCCATGTCTGGAACTTCTCGTGCTGTGAGTGACTTCGCAAGAAATACCAGCCTCGGTCTTCCGGAGCGTCAGCTAAGCATAGACTTAAATGGAATACCTGCAGGAAATACTCAGCGCTATTCACCAACTCCGTCGTGCAGGATGTCCTCTCTACTAAATGCGAGATCAGCTGGACATCAGCCTTTGATTCAGAGACGTAGTTCACTTGTACGTCAGATGACTAACTCAAACTTTGTAGAGACATCTTCAGTTCCTCGCATCCCTAGAGCAAATAATGCCAGGAGCTCTCTTCAAATGCAAGGCTTATGGCACGCTCCAACAGCTCCACCTTCTCAGAGTACGCACTTTCCTGGAGCCTCAAGGATAGCTCTGGTGGAAAACAATATAGATTTGATGTTCACTGAGCAACATACAAACTTCCATAGAGATATTCCATCTGCTTCAAGATATCAATCTAATGATGTTATTCAGCCTTCACGTGGTGCACCATCTGCTTCAAGATATCAATCTAATGATGTTATTCAGCCTTCACGTGGTGCACCATCTGCTTCAAGATATCAATCTAGTGCTGTTATTCAGCCTTCAAGTGGAGCAATTAGAGAGTTGACAGCAAATGAACTGAGGACGAGAAGAATTGCTGATTTCCTGAGAAGGCGCTCAGAGTTCAATGACATTCATCCTCCATCAATTCCCCGTATATTTGGGGAAACTATTGCTGCTGATAACAGAGATAGGCTGGTGTCTGAGGTTAGTTCTTCAATCATAACATGAATACTGTTCAGTTTCTTAATTTCGTTGAGCTCTCAATTCATTCTCTTTCCTACATGGATTTTCTCGTTTATTTAGCTGTCCATCTTTTGGTGCTGAAAAAATTTCCCTTAAAATATTCCCTCAATCCTCCCTCTCCTTTTGTGTACACACTGCATTCAATATTTTCGGAGATACTTCATCTCGTTGATGTTTTTATATCTGATGTTCTTAGGCATGAAAGTATACTTGACTTTATGATTATTTTACCTGCTTTTAGTACACGTCCTTTTTTGTTTTTTTTTTGAGAAATATTAAATATTTACTGAACTTATAGATTATTTAAGATGTTGAATGTCAGGCAGTCTACGCGTTATGATTTTTTCTCCTAATATTCTGTCTGATGCTGTAGAGAGAGTATATATATACATATAGCATGAGCCCCTTTCGGTACATTTTTCCTTCTTATCTGGTTGAATTTCCTACAATGAATTTCCTAGATATTGTGTTGTATGTGGCTTAGTTTATGAAGTGTTTGCTTGTGCATAGGCTGTTAACATGCATTTACTGCATGTAAATAGATTTGTGTTCATAATATCTACGCGTTTTTTCACGATTTTTGAAATATTAATACTCACTTCGATTATCATTGTTCTTTTCCTTTGCATATCTGAAGCATACTTTTTGTTTTCTAATATTTATTGGTGACTCTCACCCAATTAACTTCAACACATAGGCTGGTGCTGTGAGGGAGCCGGGGCGCAGAAATCAACCAATTGTTATCGAGGTCAGCATTCTGCATACTTTACTTAGTATGATTATAAGGAAGTAGTGTGATCACACTTGCCAGTTCAACCTCTTTCATTTTACTGTTATTTGGCTAAATTAAGATTTTTTGAATTAAAACTTGGAGATATGTTCTACACTTGTTGCCAGCATGATTAAACCAATCCATATTATGCTTGCATGAGTGACTTTAACGGCTTAGCCTAATAACTATGTTAGTAATACTATTAAAAACTGTTCATTTCCAATTGGTGATTTAAGAACATTAAAAGCTTGTGGTTCATAAAAATAGGGTTGCCAAAAGTAATCTTCGCATGTAAGATATGCTCTTTTGTTACCCTATCATATTGTTGTTGCTATTGTTTGTTGCTTTATTTTCACTGTTCCTTGAGACGAGGGTCTACCAGAAACAGTTTCTCTACCTTTTTAGGGTATAGGTAATTAAGGTCTGCGTACACACTACCCTCCCCAGACTCACTTATGTGATTACACTGGTTTGTTGTCGTTGTTGTTGTTGCATGTTAGATATGCTACTTCATACTTTGGTGTAAGACAAGATGAAATGTAGAACTTTCATTCATATGTTTTCACACGATTTTGTGTAAGATGGTATGCAAAATGAATCATTGCTACTGAGAGCTCAAAATTACAGGAAAATGAAGAAGATGAACACGAGGCAGCTCAACAGGGTGCCATTCATGTTAATACTGAGAATCTATCTTATGAGGTAATTAATGCAATGAGCCGCAATACATGAATGTGTGATATGGTTTAAAGTAGTCAAATCAAATATTTTCTCAAATACCGGGTGGTTTGTGTTTTAGGAATTGTTGGCACTTCAAGAGCATATGGGAGATGCAAGCACCGGATTGAAGAAGAAAGTTATTTCTACACTTCTGAAGCAGCACAAGTATTATCATCACTCGCCCAATATGAACGATAGCAATGACTCCTGCTGTGTATGCTTGGTAAAGAGCACCAAACTTTCTCAGCTGTCCTCCTCAGTTTTACGCTTGCTTGCAACCTGATTCTTTCTCTTTGGATGTGTATAGGATACTTTTGGCGACGGGGACAATCTTGGACAACTTGACTGTGGCCATGAATTCCATTATGATTGCATCAGAAAGTGGCTGAGGGGCAAGAATTGTTGTCCTATTTGCAAAAGGACTGCTTTGACACCATGAGATAGTAATTCATGGTTCTCGTTGATTGGCTTGGCGGACAAGACGGGGGAGTAGAATTACCCAATTTTTATTCAGTTTGGTGTCTTTTGTTATTTTTCAGTATTAGTCAAGTTGTAGCTGGGGATCTCTCAGTTCTAGCTTGAACAATGGTGTTTTTGACTTTTCCAGTTTGGTGTTTTTGTGGATTTTAAGTATTAAGTTGGTACTAGCTGAGACTTTTGATGAGATGCCAGTTTTAGCTAAACTATTAATATTAAATGCTTATTGGATTTCAGTTTTAATTTCCTTGCCAGTCTTTTTTCATTAAAGAATGTGTGCTTGAATTGAATGAATATGTGAATATGGATATATATTTGAATTTCTACCTGTATATATATATTTATAAGTATATACATGCATGCAAAAGAGACTAATAGAAATGCATATACATACAACTAAACTATATAGATTTTCTTGTTTTGTCCCTTAAACCTATTTGACCAGCTATCACTCTCTCTTGCTCTACTCCCTCCCTTCCTGTAAATCTTATGCAAATGACCATGCATACAAATTAAACTTAAAGAATAGATTTTGAGGATTCCGGTATGGAATCAAGTTATATACACCGCCAGTGTAAATTTTTCTGACACTACCTATATATTTTGTATTTTAATCAAACTATAATAGTTTATTATTCTATCTTCTAGGCTAGCATATATATATATATATATATATATATATATATATATATATATATATATATATATATATATATATATATATATATCGGACTTGTGATTTATATATATATGTATTTTCTTTTGCAGGGTTGAAAAGAACTTCATTTCATAAGCATTTGAAGAAATGGTCATTTTGGTAGATGCATTGATGAACTCTATTAACTTAACTGAATTGGCAGATATATGTTATACTGTGACTAGCGGTACTAGCTACTTAATTAGAGTAGTTTATTTTCCCCCTTAAAATGCAACAAAGTCTCCTTCCTTTATATAGAGACTAGATGTAGGCTCCCGTGCTATGCACGGGCCCGAGAGGGCCCGAGAGCATGTCGTGTGCTTTCGCCCGAGAGCATGTCGTGTGCTTTCTGTGTTTTTATCTACATCCAATAACGGTGTGTTATTTCTTTGCTCTCTAGGAAAGCTACAATTTAAAAATAAATTCATTTCAAACTGATGAGTTATATCTTGGTGCTTTAATTTGAATCATGAGAAGAATATCTCTCGTGCCTATGAACGTCACTTATTTACAGTTAGATGGTGAAGAATTTAGTAGAGGCACACATAACTCCTAGGAGTTTCTAATCTTGCAATCATAATCTTTTTCTATTGTGCAAGATATCAAGCTCCATATACAGGGAAGTATAAAGGTACAAATATCATGCTTTACTTTTTGCTTCTTTTGGGTGGTGAATCATAGCTCTGGTCGATACATTTATTCGATTAGCATAATGATGAAAATATTGTGGTACATTTGTTTTAGAGTTTGATAGCAAGTAATTTGAGTTGCTGTGAAATAGTGTTCACAAATAATTCTGTTATGGTAGGAGAATTTTGGGTGATGCAAATAATCACAGTATATAGGTATAAAAATGATTCTTCCTTTATCTACCATTCTTCCAACTTAAAAAATAGTCGATTTTTTCTTTAGTATGTATGTATACGCATGTGTGTTTGTATGTATGTAAAGACACAGCTCTAACAGAAATGCCTATTAAAAATAAGAACGGTAAATCATCTTACTTTTACCTTTTTATTTGTCTAGTTTCATTATTTATAAATAATGTGTATACATTGAATAAAAGAATTTATTTTCTTGCATGTGGATTCTGGCTTAACCTCTTATGGCCTACTAAAAATTAAAGAAAAATTATTACATCTTAACTCGAAACACAGAACAAAATGTAATGGACAAACTACTCGTAGAAAAAACCAGATTATGAAGCTCATGAGAAAAAGATAACGACAACAAATAGACAATAAAGGACCAACACCTTTGACGATAAAGAATCGATCCCATCTATCTCACCTTTTATCATAAAAATATTGTATTGTTCTCAGGTTAAAGAATATTTATGTCATGTATGAGCCAAACAATATTCAACAATTTTTTCTCATCTACAACAAGTCATATCACCAAAATTATTTACCTATGATTAATCAACTCACAGATTTCTGATAGTCTATGCCAAAGAATATTGCCAAATAAATTATTATAGGATTTGCCACACTCCATACTGCCTAAATGAGTCGTTAATGGTTACATTAGATAGAAAAACAACGGTGAAGGGAGATATTGTAAATAAAGTTGTTTAAATACCATGCTGAACCCAAAAATTTGAATAGCAATGTTGTTTTGGTCATTCCTAATTTAATTAGATCCCTATATGTCATAGCTCTAGTTGCTAATTCTGCATCTCCATTATCATTTTTACATATTCGTAATAATCTACACAAATAGAAACAACGTTAGCATATCGTTTATCATTTGTAAACCATTGATCCTAATCTTAAATTGTGCGGGTCTTATATGAAATTACTTTTTTGCTAAAGTATTTACATTTTGAAGGATGAACAGTAGCAATATCCACTTCTGCAAATACATAAATCTCCATTATAGGTCCTAGCATGAGTTGCTGTTTATAAAGACGTGTTTATTTCATTCACAAAATACAAAAACTTCAGTATCAAGCCAAAGAAGAAAATCCTTTGTGAACTAAACATCCAATTCAAGAAATTATAAGGAACGGGAAAATGTTAAAAGAAAAGGAAATTCAGACACAGTAAGAGGTGACAATTCTCTGACAGTTCTAGAAAAATAAATTAAATTAAAAACAACTGGAAAAAAATGAGGGTCATTATGAGGAATCTGGAACCACCAAAAGGTAGTTATATAAGGAATATTTGGTGTACATACAATGTTATTGCTAACTTTTCCGATGACTATTATTTACTACCAATGGTGTCATAGATTTGAATACACGCAGGGTAATTATTTAGTTAACCTGGCCCTCTTTGATGACAATTGAGGTTTGAGACTCTTAATCAAAGGACAATGCTTAGTATATGACTTCTTTAACGGTATAACTCTTCCAATAAACTCATATAAAATATCTTTACTAAAAGCTGCACAGAAAGACCATCAAATGTGATATCTCTTAATTGCAATCAAACAAACAGCGACTCAACAAAAAGGCTTTTAAACTGCAAAAAGCTTTAGTTATTTAAGCCAAATTCTAAGCAATGTCAATGTGTTTGTGAAGATCTTCCACAAGAGTTCCAATAAGAACTATAAATCAACAGCTAAATCATGGATCTTTCTAATTTCGAACAAAATTAGAAACTAACATGTATCTTTGGAAAGGTTGCTGATAAGTTCTTGAACCCCTTCTTTGCCAAGAGTATCCTTCAAGTAGTTGGCTGCAGCTGCTAGCTCCTCAGGAGTCACTTTTTCGTCATAATCTGTGTATAACAAAACATGTACGTCAATTAAAAACTAAATTTTGGATCTACACAATTGTAGATGATCATATTATAACTTTTCCAGCAAATTAGATCAACACAGCAAACCAGAAACCCGATCACATTAATGAGAGAAAAATATAAACATGATTAATCATTACTTCCACTTATGGTATGGTAATATTCTGCTGCATGGCTCATGATTAATATTCCATCAATTCATCTTTAAAAGATAATAACATAGATGTCATCCAAATTTGCAACATGAGAATCACTCTGGAGGAAGGAACAAATTTCTGCTCGCATCACTGCATGCTTGTCACCAAGGAATATCAATTTCTTAGCACGATAATCCCAAGTATCACAGCTTGCTGACATATTTTTAGTTCAGAGCAACTATTATCGCAATTGCTGCTACCTGAATTGACGTGTAAAGTGCACAATACTTTGTCAATGTCTTAGAATCAGATTTATTCCAGGTCATAACCTCAAATATATATTTTCTAGGGTTCTTCATTTGTATAAGTGCATTCATGTTAACTTTCTATATTTCCCTTCACCACTGAAATAATAATTTAAAAAAAAATCAATAATCATTAGCATCAAGACAGAGGGAAAAAATACAATACCATATAAAATGCAAAAAAAGAAACAAGTAAATAATTCTTAAAACAAACTATACCCAAATATTGTTAAGAGTTTAACACACCTCTACATCTAACCTGAATATGTGGAGAGTTTAAAGTAGTCTACACAATAATATGAGCCGGATTATACTCATCTAACTTAATAACAAGATCAATATACTCGTTTGAACCAAAAACAAAATTCATATATTTTAACTATCCATATTATCAAAGGAGTCACATATTTTCTCTTTTAATAACGATATAGCAAGCCATCTTTTCATTAAGTATGATCGTGATACTTGAACTGATAAGCACATCATAAAACAAAATGCAAACTGGAAGCTGAGAAACAGAAAGCACAAACCTATGAGCACAGAAAGTGACATGATTGCATCAATCTATAGTTTCAGTTTTCCCACAGAAAACTACAAAATATACCATTAAAATTTCTCAGATGCTCAATTGAAGATGCTCTTCACTAGGATTTGATTAAGATTAACCTAATAAGCTATATCAGCAAACTCCACAGTTCCATAACAAAGATAAACTATCATAGTGATTTCATTGGTCATTTTATTAGATAAAGCACTCACCAGAAATTAAAATCATATTTCAGCTTTTCCTTAAAAAAAGTTCACATTCATTTTCTAAAATGGTAGATGTATTTTAGTAATGGTATGATAGGTTATTTCTTAGTCCAAACTACAAAATAAAATCAAAAAGTCCTTATAGAGTAGTTTACATATATTCATTGCTTGACGAAATTCAAATGACTGCTTTAATTCTTTATTCGAACCATAATAACGTGCCTCAACATTAATACCAAAAAGCCAATGCGCAATGGAGCATTTTGAAAAGTAACAGAAGTGTACTGAAGCAATCAAAGTAACTAAAAGTCCAAGAGACTGTTAAAAATAAAAGTAACTCCTGTAATAGGTGTACCACGACTGCAATGAGAGCTTCCGAATGTCTCTTGATCTTGCATCAACATTTCTAGCTCGTTCTTCTAATTTCTATTGGTTTCTGAGATATACTAAAAATTGTGAATCTGTATCAATGTATAATAAGATATTTCTTTAGCTTAAACCTTCTTTTATCAATTGTTATCATTACGGCACACAAAATATATGCTTGAGCGCCAAATTTGAACAAGGAAATGAAGGGTTGATAAATGGGCAGAACACCCAAAATTTCCAATAGTTCTTAATTTTCAATTTAAGATTACACTTTTAAAATTTTGTTCACAAAGTCTTTCTCTATATCATTGAGTTCTTCCTAAAATGACTGACTACTACGAAATCGAAAAGAAATAGCCAATAAATACATGCATATGCAAAATCAATTAACTAAATGTACCAAAAGCTCAAGAACTACACAATAGCTATCATAAATTTTGGACTTTTTTAACCATGTGGTCAGACAATATCCTTTGAGGCACTTTGGACAAAACCGACAAATTTGACACTAAATATTAAAGAGAGAACATGCATCGCAGATTCAATTAAGAAAGCAGCCAAGGCCCGGACGCTTCAACAATAGACATGAGATAATTTTGTAGATTCTGCCAAGACGTGAAAAAATATCGTCTATAGATTTCGAAGAGGAAGACAAAAATAAAAAAATTCAAAAACACTCAACCAAATTGGAATTTCAAAAAGAAAACAAGAAACAAAAGGTAAGAAGGTGGAGGGAGCTAAGGGGCAAAAATTATGCGTGTGAGAGAGAGAGTGGAGCTATGGAAGAGGAACAGTTCTAGAATGTGCGAAGAAGAAGGAATAAGAAAACTTATGTATTGTTGTCCTCATGTTTGCCCCAATTAAACGTTAGAATTACAGGTATGCCCGTTGTCGTTCCAAACACCTTCATAAAGTAGAAAAGGAAAGAAAAGTATACTTCTATTAACTCTTCATTTAAGAACAAGTGTTAATTGTTATTTGTTGGTTACACAATGTCAATTAGTACGATTCTTGTTCCACTACTAGCATGATAAATATGATAAATTTACTGTATGATGTAAACTAAGATTCCACCAAACTATATATCATTTTCTACGGAACAAACACACACAATAGTATTGTAAGTGAAAAACTCCCAGTTTAAAAACCATGACCTACACTCGTAAGATTTCAATTTTATTTATTGAGCAAACTTTAGATTACAACCTATTGAACCTAGGACTCAACTCTTAGTCCATCACCTACTTGCAATAACTCTATTGCAAGCTTTTTTGTAATAACTCTATTACAAAGCTCACCACTTTGACTAACTCTAGCAAAATACAAACACACAGTTTATGGCAAGGACGGTTCCATACAATTAGTGGCCTAAAGCTAAATTTTAATAAAAGGCCTTGTACATTTTTATTAGTACGCACACATAAATATATGCAAAAAAAATTAATCTTGCCATTTTTTTCATACTTGTTGTTTATAGTATATATTCTTAAATGACATAAAATCTTTAAGTTCACGGAGCAATATTATTATTATTTATATTAAAAAATAATAATTTAAATAAATTAGATGTTAGATATGTATTTGCAATATGTTACATTTGATATTGTTGTAAAAAATATATTTACTAATATGAAGATTTAAGTAGTTTAATTCAAAGTTTTTATAATATTTTTATTGTTAAAGAGTGGATATATTTTTTTACAAAACTTTTTGTACTTTTTTGTTTTTCTATAAACATTAATATTCTGTAATTTGAAATAACATGATAAAATTCATTATTAAAAATTTTGTGAGACCAAAATCAAGGCTTTACTAATCTCCTATTAGAGCCACTTGTCCGCCCCTAACATTCTCAATCAAATTTATAGAGTTTCACGTAAATTAAGACAACAATGACAAGAACACTAAAAGTGGTGAGTGTATCATTCACTTACCAAATGTGAATGAAGTTGGTTGAACAGTACCTTCATGTTGGGACGGTTGCAAGGGCGACTCTAAAACTTAGTGGCTAAAGCCAAATTTTAATATGAGACCTTATACTTTTTTACTAGTACGTATACACACATATATGCAAAAAAATTAATCTTGTCATTTTTTTTATAGTATATATTCTTAACTGTGATAAAGTCTTTAACTCATATAGTAATATTGTTATTTATATTAAAAAAGAATAATTTAAATAAATGTTATGTTAAACATGTATTTGTAATATGCTACCTTTGATATTATTGTAAAAACTATATTTACTAATATGAAGATTTAAGTAGTTTAATTCAAATTTTAAATATTTGTAATGTTAAAGAGTAGACACCTTTCTTTCTTTTTTATATTTTTTTTTTGTATTTATTAATATTGTCTAATATGAAATAAAATGATAAAATTCATTATAAAAAATTTTGCGGACCTAAATCAAGGTTTTGTCTCCTACTAGAGCCATAATCTCATTTAAGATAAGGCAACAATGACAAGAATATTAGAGATTGTGAGTGTTGCATTCAGTTACCAAATGTGAATGAAACTGGTTGAATATTACGTTTATGGCGGGACATTAGTCTATAAATAATTGTTGATTGTCAATGAGGGGCTGACTAAATAGAATTGCTGGCCTAAAATCAAAATATATTTAAAAAGTCCTGAAACATCTTTTACTAAATTCATATAATATTGAGACGCAAAAAAATTCTACTTGACTTTGATACAGTGGTGGGAGCGCAATTCATGATGTATGAGTTAGGCGCACGTCATATGGTATTGAATTCTTCCCTTGAGTGAAAATGGTAAAGGGTGATCCCATTATCCATTGTGTTTTGACCTTGCGATATTTGTCTCGGAGGTTTCTTAGTTAAAAAAAGATGAGACACAAAAGAACTTACTTTCTGGTGTGTGGATCAATCAAATATGACAAAAAGAAATAGTTAATTTAGAGAGTGTGAGTTGAAATTAGAACGTGAAATCATGAGAACTATGAAAAAGAATGCAAATAAAGGAAGAAAAATAAAATTGATGAGGAGGTAAATATATTAATTAATTTAGTGAAAAAAATTTATCCAATTAAAACGCTCAATCTTACGTCTACCAAATGTTAAAAATTATTAAAATTTGAAATTTTTTATTGAAAATTATATAAATATAAATTATGGAATATATTGTATGATAATATAGTAATGCTTCTTATTTTATGGGGCCTTAATTATTTGGGGGCGTAAGGCAAGTGCTTCACTTGCCTTACCCCAGAGCCGCCCATGGTTTATGGTTTACAGAAGATACCTTACAAAATGCTTCTAACTAATCTTAGTAGGAATTACAAGTGGATAACATTAACAAAGATACAATAATGCTAAAAACACACGATAATTCAGTATGGGGATCTGGTCCTTTATTTTGTTGCTACTTTGTTCTTCAAACCTTAGAGTTAACGGAGGCAGCAACACACTTGAGAGAGACTTAATGATTTACGATTGCAATTGTGTTTTCCCTTATCTCATGTTGGTAATATATAAGTGAGGTCATGGGAATGATGTAACCAAGTATCCGGTACATAGCATGCTCCATGAAGTGACTGCTGTACTATAGCATGTGCAGTGCAACAATGTAGCAACTTTAACAACTGTCAAAAATTAACTTGTAATGTGACTGAAGGAGCTGATAGCCATCAATTCCCTCTGCTGTTTCTTTGATTGATATTATGGGAACTTGTACAAGACATGTGACTGGTTGTTCTAAGCACTTTGAGGCTGTGTAACAAGTTTCCTATCTGGTTCTCATATGAAGTTTGTTAAATAATCGAAATACAAATGCGCATAACTTATCAATTTTCCCCTTTTTGATGAAGACAAATGTAGAATTGAAGTTCCCCCTGAGAACCAGATCTCCATATGATTTATCATGCAAATTAGTTTTATTTCCCTAAGAACATGTTTCTCTTTCTGTCCCCCTTCAATTTTTTTATTTTTCTTCCCCTTTTGGGATCATAAAAATAAGAATAACTCTTTATTTAACAATGATAATTAATTATTATTTGTTGATTACACAATGTTATTAATATGTGTGATGACCTAAAAGGTCATCTTCTATTTTAGAATTTGATTCCATTTTCGAGAACTTTAAAACCTCATTTCATCTTTTCTCTATTTGTGTGCGCAATTCGGGCCTGTGCCCGGAAAGCCCTTTATGTGAAAAATTTAAGAAATGATGATTCTTTTGGCTTAAAAATAAAATTTTTGTTGACTCTGGTAAGCATTTTAGGTAAACTGATCTGGACACATATTTTGACAATCCCGAAAGGTCCATAGTAAAATATGGGATCTGGGCGTATGCCCGGAATTGAATTTCGAGGTCCCTAGCCCGAGAAATAATTTTTTGAAGGAAATTGATAAGACATGAAATGTTATAATCCAAAAGATTTGATCATATTTGTATCGGGATTGTATTTTAGTTTCGGAGCCCGATACATATCCGTTATGATATTAAACCTCATATGTGAAATTTAGTGAAAAACGAAATTGATTTGACGTGATTCATACCTTTGGTTGAGAAACTAGAAGTTTTGAACATCTTGAAATTTTCATGTGTTTCAGTGTTGAATTCATAGTTCTGTGTTATTTTGATGATTTGATCATGCGGTAAGTTCGTATGATATTTTAAGACTTGTGTACTAGTTTGGTTTGAAGCCCCGAGGGCTCGGGTGGGTTTCGGATAGGCTACAAAGTGATTTTTGAACTTAGAGAATTACTAGTGTAACATGTATTTGTTTGCAATCCTAGCAAAGCAGGAATTGAAATTGTGAGGTCTTTATCGCAATTGCGAATAAGGCCTGGGCCAGCAGAGTTCGCAAATGCAAACATATCTTGGAAATTGTGAAGAGAGTCTGGGAAAGGGTGTGATCGCAATTTGGTTGTATTTGGGGAGGTCCCTGATCACAATTGCAATCATTACCTTCGCAATTGCGAAGACAGAAGAAGTATGGGGAACTTCGCATTTGTGATGGTTCTTCACATTTGTGAGCTTTGCATTTGCGAAGCTCAGATCGCAATTGCTACATCTATAGCTAAGCAAACAGGTCTTAGATTGGATTTTTCATTCATCTCCCATTTTTCAAAACCTAAACTTCAATAGGATATTTTCCTAGGGCACATTCATCCCCAAATAATAGGTAAATGATTCTTAACTCATTTCTTTCAATCTATTTCATTTTTCTACAAAATTTCATCCTAGAATCTAGGGTTTTTATAGTGGGGGTGTTTTTGGGTAGAACTTAGGAATTTTAAAATTTGGAGATTTAGACCCCAAATTAAGGTCGGATTCTAAAACCAATAGTATATCGCGATCGAGGGTGAATGGGTAATTAGGTTTTGGTCCGAATTTTGGGGTTTGACCAAGTGATCCCAGGTTCGATTTTTGACTTTTTGGGGAAATATTGAGAAATCTTTATTTATGCATTGGAATTAGTTTCTTTAGAATTAATTGATGTTATTAAGTTAATTATGGTTAGATACGAGTGGATTGGAGGTGGAATAGAGAGGTAAAGCGGTCTTTGAACTTTGAAATACCCGTTGGCTTTAGGTAAGTGTTTGGTCTAACATTGACTTGAGGGATTAGGGATCCCCGACTTATTTGCTATGTGAAATTCCATGTGCGTGGATTATAGTTGTGGTGACGAGAACCTATATGCCGCCAAATTATCTGTCTAGCATGATCCTTCCCCATTTCCTAATATACTGTTTTATGTCTTAATTGCTATTTGTTCATAAATATTTCCATGTCTAATTGATTCATGTTAACTAATCTTTCTCTATTGAAGTATTACTTATTTCATAGTTTTATTTTATTACATTATTGGTTTAAGTTGGTTTGTTGGTGCTTCATTGTACACCTTGGTTGTTCTCGCTGTGTAGTATTAACTATTGAAGTTTCATAATTTGTAGATCTCTTGTGGTTATGACTTGGGGTATAAATGTTGTAGGGGTTTGAGCTGAACTATGAAATACTTATTTTATTTTTATGATTGATACTGATATGGTGGGATTAGGTTGCATGTCACAACAAGGAGTAATAAGGGTGGACAGGCGGGATCAGGTTACGCGCTGTAATAGGAGAAATACGAGTGATATATTGAGGAGTAATAAGGGTGGACTGATGGGATCGAGTTGCATGCCACAACAAGGAATAATAAGGGTGAACGCTCATTATGTTATTGATTAGACGGTGGGATCGGGATGCGCGTTGCATCATTTGTTATTTATGTATTCTTCTTCTGTTGAGATTCATTATTATGGTGTTGAAACTCTTTTAAGGATTGGTTATAGATGAGTAATTGTAGAAAGACTGGGTTCCGTATTTATTTAATGCAAGTTTCTGTACTATTTCATTATGTATTTTCTTCTTGCTTTATTATAAACTGTTGCATGATATATTGTGTATGCCCCACCGTAGCCTCGTCGCTACTTCGTCAAGGTTAGGCTCGACACTTAT